>JASEVX010000001.1:76618939-76695597 GCA_031761405.1 Serripes groenlandicus
CTCCTCTCTTCTCTCTCTCTCTCTCTCTCTCTCTCTCTCTCTCTCTCTCTCTCTCTCTCTCTCTCTCTCTCTCTCTCTCTATCTCTCTCATTTTATATATATCTCTCTCTGTCTGTTTGTAGGAAGTTTGTTAAGCGATTTCTACTTTTGTCTCATATTTTTCAAAAGTTGACTTCTTCAAATGCATCAAAATGCGTCTACATGAGGAAAAGGGTTAACGTTTCTTAGAATCATAATTTTGTGACTTTCGATCAATCAGTGTAGAACAAGATACATATATACGCGGATTCTCACATTGGTCTAAGACTACACTGGTCGCACGTGCAATGTGTGCAGCTTTTATTTATCTTCACAAACAGGAAAGAAAATAACAACTAGTACGTTTTCATGGAGTGCACCGCAAGTACACATTCATCCTTTCCCACAAATACATCTGTCCCACACGATTATGAACACATATAGGCGGAAATATGGAAAACACCTAAATGAACATTTTATTACTTGAAAAAAAGATCAAAACATAGTGGCAAAAGGAGAAATATTAAAGAGCAAATGTTTTTCCTAACATATTCGTTTGAAATGAAATGATCCATTCATTAACTAATTTGTAGAAGCAATTTAACTAATTTTTCTCTATATAGCTCCATAAGAGCTTTTCCCGAAAGTTAGCAATGGAACAAGGTTTGATTTACACTAAAGTTAATTAGTACTCTTGTGAGAGCGGTATGGCAACATATGCGAATAGTGATCTAAGCCAAACCGATTGTATGGATGGATCGGGCTACCTTTAATGGTTTGCGAGGCGGAACACAAGTGGAATACGCACATTTGTGATCCATTTGGGTATCACACTGGTTTACTTTCTCCTAAATGAATGTTTATATATATAATTTAGTTGAATCTCTTAAGGGCCATGCATATGATACTGGCAGGTTATACCTTTTATTCAGCGATGTTTGATGTTACTTTCCGAACAACTATAGGTTAGCGTGTTTCTTCTCAAGGGTGTTTCGTGTCACTTTCCACAATGTTTCCGTCTTATCACTGTGTCAGAACAGAACAGAACAGAATATAAGCTTTATTCATATATGGTTCAACTTCATCTTGAAAAGATTTACATTATACATGCATACGAAACATATCAGACGATGACAATTGGTTTAATGCTAAACCTCTATCTGGGTTTCTGTGATATATAATAGAATAGAACAGAACAGGACCGAACCTTTTATTCATAATGTAATACGAAAAAAAAACATAAATGGGTTTTTTCGTTTATAGGTAACAGGTGTGAGCATTTTTTTTATTTTATTTTTCAATAACCCATGAAGCTTTCTGAAATGAAACTGGCCAAATCCAAGGGGGCCGCCATTTTGGGTATGTATGAAATGAGACGAAAAACACGGATTGAAAAGTATTGTCGTCTTTTTAATCGTTATTTTAAATATCGATATTTAAGATCATTAAAGTGCTGTTATGTGGGAATCAACATTTGAACGAAAAGTTAAAAAATAAATGGAACTCTGTAAGAAATATTTTACCGTTTGTCAAAAAAACGGCAGCATTAGCCTTCTACGCCTGAACCTAAATGTTGACTGTATCGTAGCTAAAGAAGGACGTGACGTCATTTCCGTAACACTTTATCTTGGCGTAACGTCAATGGAGCTAAGTCGTTTCCCGCAAAAAAAAAGTGGTATCAACATGGTAGACTTCAAATTCATAAACATGAGCTATTGACTCACTCATTCAAAATATAATTATTTATCAAACATTGTGGCAAAAGGATAACTTTCTCATAAGGAGCAATTGTTCATTTGGCGACAATCTTTTCCTAAATCGTCTGTTGCAAAGGCCTCAGAAACCGTCTCTAATAGGGAAAGGGTTTAGCAGAAATGTGACCCCTTACATAATTTGTTCCAGTCGTATTGACTGGTTGAAAAAGGCAGTCGTCAGGTGGCATCAGAAAAGGGCTGATCTTTTTGCTTCTTTACCATAATGCAGGTGATCGATTAAGGATCATCTTGGCCCTCATGTTTTTACCTCGTTCATTATAAATTTATTCCTTGATTTTCTGAAATTCTTTATTTTATTTTTTTCTGTTCGTAATAATAGACGACAGCAATACGAATTCCAAATATGTTTTGATAATGCAAGAAACATGACATTAACATTATTATTGTCTAGTCAATTACTTATAAATCCTTTTGTATGGCCAAAGTATGCTCTTTAATTTTTGTTTATACTTATCTTGGTGTCTTATCGTAAATAGGTAGCACCTATATATATATTAAACAAATACATAGGGTATACACGAACTATATACCAGACGATATTAATATTAGATGTAATATGTAATAGCAGTCAGTGTTTGTATGACAAAGAATAGTACCGAACAGAATCGAACAGAACCTTTTATTCATAATATTATATACAAATACATAGGGCATACACAAACTATATACAAGACGATTTTAATATTGATGTAAGGTGTAAAGCAGTCAGTATATAACAGAACCTTTATTTATATAGGATTGATCTTCAACAGATTGACAATATACATGTGCATACGAAATCTGTATGTATGTAACTGTCAATCTGCCTGTATGTATGTGTATGTTTATGTCTATCTGTCTATGTATTTGTATATTAATCTGTCTATGTATGTTTTATAATCATGGATGTATGTCTATCATCATCATTATGTATGTCTATCACTGTGTATTTCTATCTGTGTTTATGCATGTCTCTCTGAATGTATGTCTATCTGAGTGTATGTATATCTGTATGTATGTCTTTATGTGTATGTATAAATGTATGTACGTCTATCTCTCCGTCTATCTATTTTTGTAACTGTCAATCTGCTAGTATGTCTGTATGAATGTATATACGTATGTAAGTCAATCTGTATGCATGTATATACGTATGTAAGTCAATCTGTATGTGTATCCGTCTATGTCTTTATATGTCTATCTGTCTATGTATGTCTATCATTATGTATGTATATCATCGTATCTCTATCATTATGTATGTCTATCACTATGCATGACTATCTGCATTTATTCATGTTTCTCTGGCTGTATGCTTATCTAAATTTATGTCTATCTGAGGGTATGTCTATCTGTATTTATATCTTCATGTTTATGTATATATATATATGTCCGCCTTTCTCTCCGTCTATCTGTTGATGTAACTGTCAATCTGCCTTATGTCTGTATGCATGTATATACGTGTGTATGTCAATCCGTATGTATATCTGTCTATGTTTGTCTATTATCATGTATGTCTATCATCGTGTGTCTATCATAATGTATGTATATCTTTATGTATGTCTATCTTCATGTATTCATGTGTCTCTGAATTTAAACCTGTCTGAATGTATGTCTATCTGAGTGTATGTCTATCTGTATTTATGTCTTTATGTTTATGTATATATGTATGTCCATCTATCTTTCCGTCTTTCTGTTGGTGTAACTGTCAATCTGCCTGTATGTCTGTATGCACGTGTATACGTGTGTATGTCAATCTGTATAGTTATCTGTATGTCTATCACTATGTATGTCTTTCTTCATGTATTCATGTTTCTCTGAATTTAAACCTGTATGTCTATCTGTAGTTATGTCTTTCTGTTTATGTATATATGTTTGTCCATCTATCTTTCCGTCTTTCTGTTGGTGTAACTGTCAATCTGCCTGTATGTTTGTATGCATGTGTATACGTGTGTATGTCAATCTGCATGTCAATCTGTATGTCTATCACTATGTATGTCTATCTTCATGTATTTATGTGTCTCTGAATTTAAACCTATCTGAATGTATGTCTATCTGAGTGTATGTCTATCTATATGTATGTCTTAATGTTTATGTATATATGTATGTCCATCTATCTTTCCGTCTTTCTGTTGGTGTAACTGTCAATATGCCTGTATGTCTGTATGCATGTATATACGTGTGTATATCAATCTGTATGTTTAACTGTCTATGTTTTCTTTGTCTATCTGTCTATGTATGTGTATGTCTATATGACTGTGTATGTCTATCAGCATGTATGTGTTTTGTATATGTCTATCTGTATGTATTTATGTCTCTCTGAATGTATGCCTATTTGAATTTGTGTCTATTTGAGTGTATGTATGTCTATCTGTATTACTATATTTCGGTAAACTAAGCCGGTTGATTGTTTGGGGTTTAACGCCGTTTTTAACAATTTCTCAGTTATATCACGGCGGCCAGTTCACCTACTCATGCATTTCCTGGTTTTCTCACACCAGTACTCCACACAACAACCTTCCCAAGCAACTGGCTGCTTTTCCACATAGACTTAGCCCATTGGTGGAAGACGAATGACGCATGTCACATTGACTTTTGTCAATCGTCGTAAAGGAAGTTGGCCGAGCCGGGATTCGAACTCACAACCCCTGGATTGAAACTAAACCGTTCTATTAAGTCATGGATGTAGTATGTGAACATTGTAAATCGTGTAGATCAGACAGTGTAGTAACAATATTGCAATTTAAAGTATATATTACATATACCAAGACTATTTAGCAGTTAAGGGAAGGGGTGTCTATCTGCCTGTGTCTGTCTATCGTTCTCTTTTTGTGAATGTCTGTCCGTCTGTCTGTCTGTCTTTCTGCGCGTGCGTGCGTGCATACATGTTAGAGTATGTGCGTGTGTATATAATATGTACAAAATCACTATTTAAAACCAAAGTTGATGTTATTTTGAAACGGATGAGTATATGTATCGTTAAAATACTAAGCATCAACAGTATTTAGCAAAGCGTACCAATTAAATTGCTCTAACAGACAATCTATTGTGGTAGAAGTTGTGTTAGATATGAACATGTATGTATCAATTAAATATGTTTTTAATGATTAAATATGCATTTGGAAATTTGTTAATGCAGGCATATATTAGTTGAAATAATTTACACAAATGTATCACATAACATGTTTACTTATTGACCTAAACAGTCTGGACATTATCTCCCGTCGTCTTGCATTGTAAGTCGTTAATTTTGTTTTATACATATCTCGCCATCAACAATGTTTAACTTCTGTATTATTCTCATACAAATCATTGAATTAATTGTAAGTATTAAAGAATTTGAGTTTAAAATTGAATACGTTATTGAGTATTTGAAATATCAATTAATCAAAACTGATCGATTGATTAATCAAATGAAACACTAAACAATTAACATTGTAAAGTGCAAAGCATTCATCACTTTCTGTACAACATATCTAAATATCAACGTACATGTAATACATATTTATGAAAAGAAAGAAAACACAAGAGCATATAAGTGCTGCATCCAGTGGGGCAATTTATATTTTCTTAGTTTAAAATATTGTTATATACATGAATATCAATATTTTCTTAATTCGGTTTCGTTGCTGAACTATGGATCTTAATACACTTGAAGTGTTGAAATAATTGTTTTTAGTGGTGAAACTTATAACCATTTAATTAAGCTACAACTTTTATTTCTAAAATGCATTATTTGCCATTATAAAGGGATATTCACATTTGATTCGAAGTACCCCATTTTTCGGATACAATTACAATGTGGAGTGTCGTTTTTACTTATTACTTTTTTAACATATTGCAAACATCTTTCTATCTACGCCGTTACGATATTCATGAAGTGAAGTAAATTAACAAATAAGTATATATTAGAGAAGGTCCATTTCCAAAAGCGTTCGATTGAGTATATGTTATAGATTTACATTCGTTATTGATTAAGTAAATTATGAAATTTTTGATTTTATATGGTTTTTTTTCTTCTTCAGATTAGACTGCTAGCGAGAAATACAAATTAACCTTGAATAGTCAAAATATTGTTGGAAATAGAGTATCCTACTGTTATGGCTTGTTCATCCACATCTTCAACCCTAGGTAGGTTACAATGTATATTCAAATCATTCTTATATACTCCTAATGTTAATAACTTCATTAAAACAGTTTGTGGACGGTGTATCCTGGATTTCAGAGATTTCAGAGATGTGTTATTCTCGTATTCGGTTTGACTTTCACAAGTTGTTTTGATCACGTGGTCTTTAGTTTCGAGTACCATTTGGTACAACCATTGGCCTACATTGATATTGACGTCTTTCTATCCCTAATCGAAGCCATGTGGTCGATACACACTATTGGTAATTTGTAGGTTTACACTTGAGCCGTTCCACTAGAAAAACAACACTGTGAACTCTGCGTAAAGTATCTACCCGGATCAGCCTAAACATGCCGCGCAGGCTAACCCGGACAGACACTTTTCGCCTCCTCGGAATTTTCTACTTCAGGAATCATTACTCTATAACCGCCTGAGACGAAATGTTTCGGCCCGGATTAGCCTGCGCATGCTTTTGATACATTAAGCAGTCTCCATAATGATAGGTTTCTCTTGGAACGGCTCAGCATGTATGTGCACTCAATAAATCACACGTTATTCGGTGGAAATTACTGACAAGCTCACGAAAATAACTGATCTGTAACAATCTAGCACTAATATGGCGGAGATTAAAGCTGTATGACTTTCGTAATTCTCATAACACAAATCGGCCGAGATCTCCTATTGAGACACAATCGGCACTGGAAGAATGGTGTGTGGTTTACTAATACTTTTATCAGTATAAACGTTTATATATCCATCTTTCAGAGCCATTTTGCTCAATCGAAATAAAGAATTCTACTCCCTACTTTCTACACGATGGACGGACAACCCCTGCTAAAATGCCTATATCTACCCCAGCAGGACAGGTTAATCCTGGGGAAATGGGTTATGTAGAGTATTCATCACCCGAGCATTACAACATGTATCAAACAACTTATACCTCTGTATCCTGGCTGATTAAGTCCGAACAAAAACGGCGCGTGGTTCTCATTTGGGGATGCGACAGCGGTTTTCTGCCGAAGAGTGATATTATACTTGGCATTACGGATGACGAGCAAGAAAACTTTAATATTGGGAATGCCGTTTGTAACCCACATTGTACAAAAAGGGGAAATCTGAATTATTGTCACCAAACCAAGGGCATATCGTATGTCAGAATGGAAGATAATGACTTTTGGTTTGAAGGAGTAATCGTTAATGCAAATTTTAAGATAAATATCAAAACCATTTTGAAAAAAAAAATGAATCGGTGAATTTCTTGTGCTTCTGTTACAATGTTTATAATAAAAATAATAATAATAATAATAATAATAATAATAATTAATTAAAATAATAATAATAATAATAATTACTTTCCTGGCCGCATACATGAAAGCAATCCACTTGTGTATAAGTTTGACCTGCGACATACACCCCGGTTTTGCTGGAATTTTACCAAACAAAATATGCATCCAGTGCTGGGATCGAACCCGTGACCTCCCACTTTCATGATTTTTGTTTCCCTAATATTTTGTAATACATGAATTGTGAAATAAATTTAAGTATATGACTAAATGGACATAAATAGTTACCTTGCTGACAAATAATTATTTTTAAGAAAAGAAATTGTTTGCCATTTTTATTAGGGAAACAAAAATCATGAATTATGCCTTTAAGTATTTAAGTATTACTTAACACTAAGTAATGTTGGTGGAATTGGACCCAGAGCTAATCGGGACGCTTACATGCAATCACACTATTTGTGTATCGATCCGCGAGACTATTCTCATGATATTACTAAATACGAGTAATCAAACTAAAGTGACTCTTTACATTCAGCAAACAATGTACATTCGAAGATGTTACGTTACGTGACAGCGTTTTCATAACTGAATCTACATCTACACATCATAATTCATTTATACACATATGAAATATGAAATATGGATGCATCAGTGGGTTTTGTGGATTCTCAGGTGGTGGCAGCCCTGGCCACGCTACACATATTTCTAGCCCCAACCTCCTGTATCTTAAATCTCAATCCATGATACAATGCATAGTATCTAAACCAATACAACCTTTTGGACATCTCTTTTTAAAATGAGCCCAAACATTACTTATTACCACTTTTCGCCTAGTAACGTTGACTTTATTGTAATACAAAGGATGAATAAATATCTAAAAGGAAAATGGCAACAAAGGTAAGAAAGAATCGTTAGACTCACAAATGATTTCCCGTAACTTATGGAATTGTTTCAAATGGAAAAACTTTATGAAGAGCAAGTCGATAAAATGTTAGTACATGTCATCCTAACTTCATGGATTTTATATCTTGTTCATGCTTTAAAGTGGAATATAATATTATGCTTAAACCAATGATTATTGTGCACCTATTTTCACATTAAAATACTTAACTGATCATGCTATTTTTTTGGTATACGAAAACTGGGCTGACAGTTCTTCTAAAATGGATATTGATGGTTAAACTTGCTTCAGCTTTTACCGTAAATTACAAATTAAACGTGCAAGACGATGTAGCGGAGGAGTTGAATTTTACATCAGAAACTCTAGTGTAAATGGTGCATCTGTTGTGATAAATCATTTCGACGATGTAATTTGGTTAAAGCTAGTCTTTCTTTCTTCTTGACAGTGATGTTGTTTCAGGTATTAACATATGGCCAGAAAACTCGCCCATGAATAACGACGAAGATATTGATTTATTTAGATTGCTGTAAAATTACATAAATGAGTTTCATTCACTCGACAAAGTATTAATTATCGGTGACTGGACATCACATACGGGTTGTTGTACAGAGAACGTTGTATGTGAGGGTAGCAAGGACTTCAATGATGACGAAAGGCATTTATCTGACATTCCATTATCTCGTCAATCCATTGACCGCGTGCGTTATACGTTTGGTTTAGAAGTAATCGACATGTATCAATTGCCAACAGTCGACTGTTTTATTATCAACGTGTTAAGGTTTACCGGTCGTAGAGAGGTCTAATGCAATCGATTATTTACTGTTTTACATAAATAACATGTTTATTTAAACGATTTCAAAGTATTTCCATTTTGTAAATGGTCGGATCATGCCAAACTATTTTATGTTATACCTCTTTAACTTTTTCTTAGGATGTTTATATTATTAATACACAGTATTTTCATTACGACCAGTCATATCATACCACGCGCTAACCTCGTTCGAATTGAGTTATGGGAACACAGTTGACGTATATATATATATTTTTTATTATGCAAAAAAGATGTATAATCCATCAGCATACATGTATGAATGCATTTGACAATTTAACAATTTAACAATTTCCGGCCGAATAACAGAATAAACCAGAGAGAATGGCCATCCATAACCCTCACACTACTGCCTGCTGAAAACAGAGGGGTTTGAACAAAGCAGTATTTATTCGTGATGACCTGTCGTTTCTGAGCTTGCATCGCCTTACACCCCACCAGTGTACATGGAATATCCCAACATGAGTAGCATGAGGGTCCACTGGTAAGGCTCGGCAATGTAAAGGTTAATGTCCCTTCGATATATAGTATACAGCATGTGTATGCGTGTATATACAATACTGTTACAATAGGTTATTACATACACATATAAGTACGAACTACCCAATATGTTGATTATTATAATAAACCAGCAGGAGAAAGATAGAGTATTATTAGCACTTATATTACCTATCGTAATAGGTATTTTCTCTTTTAATGAAGCTATGGTATGTGAATTTGGCAAGATTATTGACGATTTTTGTGTTATCTGACATGAGTAATTCTGTATATTTGTGCATATTTGGTCTTTTCCAGTAATATTTACTTAAGAGTTGTGATCTTATTTCAAGGTAGACAGGACATTCCAAAATGAAATGGAACTCATCTTCTAAAACATTGCAATTTTGACATTTTCTCTCAGATCTGATTATTTTGTTAGGTTTGTGCCATCTACCCATTTCTATTTCAAGTCTGTGGCTAGATACTCTTAATCTTGTAAGAGCAGTACTGTATTTGGTATTTACCATTGTGTCTAGATATTGCTTGAAGTTGAAACTAGCTATTGATCTATATGTTATAGTTCTAGGTGAGTTTTGTAATTGGTTGTTCCAAGATTGAATATAATTATCTTTTGCTCTTTGTTAAAATATATGAATAAATTGTTTCATATTTCCCACTCCTTGAAAGAGCCATACATCATTAAAGCCATGTGATTCTAAGATATATTTGATTTGAGAAGCCCAGTTTTGCTTATTTGGGCATTCTATTAAGTCATTTAACATCATGTTATAAGTTTGTTTAATATATTTTCTTTCGCTTGACTGTATAACTTTGAACCAATATTTCAGCATTTGTATTAACCTTTCAACTCTTAAAGGACACCTTCCAGATTCACCATAGATAAAATCGTTTTGTGTTTGGTTTCTTACCCCTAGTAGTTGTTTCAGAAATCTTAAGTGAACAGATTCTAGCTTATTTGCATTTAAGTAGCCCCATATTTCTGCCCCGTAATTAAGTATGGGTAATATTAATTTATCAAATAAATCTAACTTATGTTTTATAGATAAAAATGTAAACTTGGATATATATGATCTCAGCTGGAAAATACCCTTTAACGCTTGTCCACTTAATGCATCAAATGTGCCAATAAATGATCCGCCTGTAGAGAAAACTATTCCTAGATACGTAAAGTTGGTAACAATTTGTATTTCATTTCCATTGTATAAGAATGATACATTTCTTCTTAAATTTCCTCCCTTTTTAAAAATCATAATTTTAGTTTGATTTACATTTACAACCATTTTCCATTTTTGACAGTAATCGTATACAAGGTTTAGTCCGTTTTGTAGCCCTTCCTCATTATCCGAAAATAAGACAATATCATCAGCATATAATAATAGAAATAGTTTAAGCATTCCGGTATCTATGCCTTTAAAACCTTTCGTAATCAAGTGTTCTTCAAGGTCATTGATGTACATTGCGAAGATAAAAGGTGACATACAGTCTCCCTGGACTACGCCCATTAAGCATTCAAAGCTTTCGCTATTATTAAACTTTACCTTGGATTTTATATTACTATATAACGACTTGATAACATTAAGAATTTTGCCTCGGATTCCATACTTGATTAATTTATAAAAAATATGTTCACGTACGAGTAATCGAACGCTTTTGTAAAGTCGATGAAGCACACATACAGTTTTTTATTTTCATTCAAAAAATGACTTATTAACCCATGCAGGACAAAAATATTGTTTATTGTTCCCATATTTTTTCTAAAACCCGCTTGTGCTTCTACGTATACGAAATATTCTTCTGCCCAGTTATTGAGCCTATTATTTAGAATTCTGGTCAACAATTTGCCCAAAGCACTTAACAATGTTATACCTCTATAGTTATCTACGTTGTTGACATCCCCCTTTTTATGTAATGGAACAATATAACCATCACTCCACTTACACGGGAAGTAACCCTGTTTAAATATTGTATTAAAAACTGTATGGAAGTAATTAGCCAAATATGCATAACCGTATTTGAAAAATTCATTAATGACATAATCCGAACCGCCAGATCTATCGTTTTTTAATTGTTCTTCATCTGGTTGGGAAAAAACAGATTCCGGATTATTAATGGATTTGAAATATTGCTCAAAGCTTTTAGTGTGAATATTTGTTTTTTCCTGATTTATTTTTGATGACTTTAATAATTTCCAGTATTCTTTAGCATTCTTAAAACGAAGACTCTGTAATTCCTCTGTTTTTTGTTTATCGAATTGACGTTTCTTACTTCGAATAATTGATTTATATTTTGATCTAGATGACGTCATATCGTGCCTGTTGTCATTAGTACTGTAGTTAAGACTTTTATAAAATTCACCTCTGTGTATCGAACAATCATCATCGAACCATGGTTGTTTATTTTTGTTAGATCCTAGTGGCTTATTTAGTTTCTTTCTAAGAAACGGGTTGCAAGCATTATTTAATAAATTATAAAAATCATCGAGATTATTTTCAATTTCTTCATTGTTAAAATTGTTCGATAATTTTTGTGATAAACCATCCAAATTTCTTTGAAAGTGCTCACTACTGACATTCTCTAAGAATATATTTTTTATTGACGTCGTCCCATTTGCAACAAAAATCAACAGTATCATAGACGTTATTGTCTACAGTAAAAGTATCTAAAAAAAAATCAATATTTTTTCTAATGGCAAAGCTAATAGTACAATGATCATATAAGATATTTGGATCTTTAACGTCGAATGTGCTGAAGTATGGTAAGAAGTCAGGTTTACATAAAACATAATCTACCACACTGCTACCAGCATGTGTTACACATGTAAATTTACCAGAGATACTACCGTTCATGATTCTCAAACCTGTCGACTGGCAGAAGTTTATCAATAATTTTCCATTTTCGTTAGTGGATCTATCAAAAGTATATCTTTCTAAAATATCATCCTGTACATAATCGTTAGGTAACATATCTAAATTAAATAAATAATCATTTTCAAAATAATCTTTAAGATTCCCAACCCGACTATTCAGATCTCCCAAGATATAAAAGTTACATTTATCATTATATAAATCACGAAATTTAACTATATCATCATAAAGAATATCATAGATATTCTGTTCTGTGAATGCTTCTCTGCTGCTTCCTGTAGGGACATTATAACACAAACAAAGTAGCATGTCATTATCAAAGTTAAACAGTGTATTTTTAAGCTGCACCCACATTATACCATCGTTTTTTTTTTTTAATACTGTAACATACTGGCTAAGTTCGTTCGACACATACATAATAATACCACCACTATTTCTACATGCAGACGATCTATTCAGAGCTCTATTATAAGTATAATGTGTAAACCCTTCAACAGTACAATCGTGGTGTTCATTTAGCCAAGTTTCTGTGAATACTAGAATATCATGTGTATTAAACGTATCAAGAACGCAGTGAGAAATATATGCACTATTTCCCGTCCTTCCGAACTGTGCTTGTACTACGTCAATGAAGTTCATACAAGGTTTATATTACGTTATAACCGCATTAATAACATGTTTTATTACATTTCTATCCATCAAAGATAAGTTATCTCGGTGAAAGAAAATTCATAATCGTTGATTTACATTTAATTAACACCTGTGAATTAAACTACCTATAATCTCGTACACAATTGCGCATGCGTGCCCCTCCACGGACTATTTTAAGAATGACGTCATGCAGGTAGACTCCTCCCACTTTTCTCCTAACAAAACAACAACAATGCGGACTTCCTACTTAAATTGGAATGGGATGAAATTTCCAAATTACTGGTTGATTGATTGATTGATTGTTTGCGGTTAAACGCCGTTTTTAACAATTTCTCAGTTATATCACGGCGGCCAGTTCACCTACTCATGCATTTCCTGGTTTTCTCACACCAGTACTCCACACAACAATCTTCCCAAGCAACTGGCTGCTTTTCCACATAGACTAGCCAATTGGAATGAAGCATGTCGCATTGACTTTTGTCAATCCTCGGAAAGAAAGTTGGCCGAGCTGGGATTCGAACTCACAACCCCTGGATTGACAGCCCGCGTCGCTACCGACTAACCTATCGGGGCTCGGCTTCCAACTTACTGCATAACGAGGACAAAATGGAAAACTCTCATTTGTAGAAATGCTGATAATTATTGCTAGAAAGTGGGCGTCTGTTTGACATAAATAAATAGAAACAATAAACCACATGTGTAATTGGTCTCCGTAGCGCAGTTGGTAGCGACAAGGCGTTGCACGAGAAAGTACTCCGGTTCGATTCCCCGCACAGACAAAACTTTCTTTTTTCTTTTTTGTTGTTCAAACTACAAGACAAACACTTATTTATAAACTTAACTGGCGATAAAATGAAACTTAATTATTAATATCAGATGAACCATCGAGATTTGTATACTATGATACCAATTCTGCAAACCAGTTCATCATTCCGTCAGTCACCTACTTCTTTGAACACACATGTCAAGGTTGCTTTGTTTGTATCCATAACTAACATATTTAATCAAGTGTTATTATAATTAATCAGAGACTCCCTTCAAAGAGTTGCTATACACAACATGCGTCGCACAAACTCATAACACTCAACATTAACCGCCATTTTGAATTCCACAGAGAAGTAAATTAGGCTACGCCTCATCCGAAAATAATGCGCAAAGTAGGTAAAAAGTCAAAAAATAATCCCCAGTAAACATAAAATATGGTGGAAGACGCGTCATTAAAAATTTAATGTATTACAACAAATAACAATGAAATATAATAAACAGATTATTCAACTTATGTTTTCAAAGATTAGAAAATAATTCACTCGCCGTCTTGTGAATGGGAGGAGTCACTCGTGATTCCTCCCATTCACAAGAGGCTCGTGAATTATTTGCTTATCTTTGAACAAATAAGTTGAATAATCTCTATATAATCGCATTAATAACGCGTCGTTCCGTCGTACTTATAAAAGTACGTTCTCTTTCGTCAACGTCCTCACTACGTTATGTGTTAACATGTTCAAATCTCAGCCATGTCCTCCAAGTCCATATTAACCAAACCACTCTCTTTAGGTTGGTCGTTTAACATTTTTACCCAAAAAATAAATGATATAAAAAAGGTTTTTACGCCAGATGAGCAGAACATGCCATAACAAAACATATGAATTCCGCGCAGGCTTCTCCGGGCCGACACAGTCCGTCTCAGGGGGGAAAAGATATAGAGTTATGATTCCTGAAACAGAAAATATACAGGAGGCGAAAAGTGTCTGCCTGGATTAGCCTGCGCGGCATGCTTAGGCTCATCCGGGTCCTTACTTTACGCAGTGACTGCAATACTGGTTTTCTCGTTGAATGGCTTGTTTATAAAGGAACAAACTAGATATTTGAAATAAATAGTAGGTTGCCTGGTTTGAATGTCATAATAAGCAGCCTGGAGGAAAGCTATCATTTACATCTGTTCCGTACCAACGACCAAAATATACGGCTATTGCTGGACTACTCCTGTGTATGGACAGAGATTGTATGGAATGACCCTTCGGTATCGAGGTTGAAATTTCAAGTCGGAAGACACATTTTAAATCAACATACAATGAGATATACTTTTTAGCAAGGGGTTCGTTAGAGCCAATTGCTGTTGTAGGCGAAATCCGAAGACACTTATCATTTTGAGACTGGAATCTAGACTAGTGTTTTACAATATCGTCATTGAATTACTACACACATATCTTTCTATAATAGCTCTCCATTTCTGAACACCATCTCGGGTTCAGAGAGATGTCTTGGTTGTTGCAGATCGTACATAATGTCAATGCACATGGATGATCTGTGGAATAGTTTTTAAAAAGTAATGGACTCTTGCCAGCTAATACCCATCACTTCGATATCACTTACGCAAAAGAAAGAACTGGAAAGAAATTTAATGTTAAAACTCATGAATTGCAGGATTTAAAATAAAAAATTATTTCTACGCTGTCAACATGCATTGATCACGTGCAACATGCTTTGACAAATTAAAGCAGTTTGTGCAACTTTTTTCAGGTGTCATTCACAAACTTAACCAATTAAAGCAGTATGTACATGTACATACTTTTCGCAGGTGTAGTTATGATTGCGATTTCAAAATTGAATTTGAATTGATGACTTAATATTTGAATGGGAAGAGTGCTGTGTATATTGTCTTAACCAGTTAACTTATGAATGAAAGTATATCCAATCAAAGCGAAGCCTCTTAGTGTAACATATTTGTATATAATCCATGTATTCCAAGTAAAGCTATATGGTTGTCCCTTTACACATACACAACCAATTGGCAACGAGGTTGGGATTTTGTACCGCTATAAATGATAATGACTATGTTAATTAAAATAATCACGGATATTGGAACTTAAAGGCTAATCACAATCGAAACAAATTAAAGAAGTATGTGCATACGTTCATCAGGTGTATTATGATTGCGATTTCAAAATTGAATTTGAATTGAAGGGGGAGAGTGTTGTGTATATTGTCTTAACACATGAACTCATGAATGAAATTGTATCCACTCAAAGCGACGCTGTTTAGTGTAACATATTTCTATATAACCCATGCATATCATGTGAATATATGTAGTATTAAATTTTCTTCTCAGCTATTCAGCTGTTCCTTCAGTTAATGTTGTACACATACACAACACGGCCCTTATGTTTATAAATTCAAAATTCATTCGCATCGTGGTGAAAAATAGCTAGGACGGTATAAATATCAATAGAAATTTTGTATCGTGAAAAACAGTAGAGTAAAAAGTACCACTGACCAATTTATAAGTACCTTCATATCAACAACTTCTACAACCTGCTCATTGAAAATTCACACTTCATGAGAATTTGAAAGATTGAAAAACATTGCATGTATTTGTTATGGAAAAATAACATGTTCAGTTGTTCCGAGACAGCTTTGACTGTATTTGTATAAAGCCATGCTAGACTGACCCCTACAATTTGGATTAGTTTGTATAAACGTAGTTCACTGTTAAATAATCTCCAGGCACGGACCATTCATTATTGCTCTATTATAGCACAGTGTAAATATTCTTTTGTTTATAAAATGAATCATTTAATTTTAAAAGAATTATATCAATTATTTAAAACGAGGTAGAGCAAATATGCCACCATTTTTGTTTTACGTAACCAGAAATTGTAGTAACAGATTGTTAATTTTGATATAGCATGCATTGTGATTAATGCATCAATGAGTGTGTAAACTATGCAACGACATCTGTGGAATACCGCCAGTCAAAAAACATTTTACGATAGACCCCCATTCTGTATATACATACAATAGTGTGCATTCAATTCAAATATCATTCGATTAACGGACATAACAACGTCTTCTTGTGAAGCGTATGTAAACAAAATAAAAAACGGTAGATCCTTGACCTAATGTTTTACGTGATCTGCAGTTAGCTCCTTGCTGTCAGCACTTTGAGTGCTTTGATTAAATACCCCTTTTGGCTTGCCACCTTCTAAGCTATTTGCGTTATGTATAAGTTTAAAATTTAGCACGCTGACAGTTGTTCGGTTTTTAACATATATAAGTGTACATATCCTGTTGGTTACGGGTCTTATTCTGTTGGAGACTCACTGTACCCGATGACTAACTGGGTTTCACCATTGCTGAAGTGGGAAAGATACAGATAATGCTACAGATAGCGGCATATCAATCAACAAATAGAACATAATTGCATGTCCTTGATGAATATAGTTTCCCTTTACAGATAACTCTGTACTAACAGTGAAGACTCAGATCAGACTGAGTGCAGTATCGTGTCATACCGACCCTCTGGATTTTGTGATTATCTTGAATCAATATCAGGGTTCGCCTCCTCGCCGTCCAATCAGGATCTTCCCTATACGCCGTTGAGTCATACAAACAGCCTAGGATCCTCTTGTGAATCGACAATTTTCAATTGAACTTGTTTGTCATTTATTCAGAGGGGCTCTGCGAAAAACCAACATGGACATATTTTCGACCAGCGTAGATGCAGAACAAGATGCGCATTCGTGCAGTGTAACTTGGCTGTACACTTCTCGCTGTAGGGGCATTCAACAGGACCCGATTAAGCTTTAATAAATATAGTACGGAATAACGGACAGTTCGTTTCTATGTTTTTTTACCCATACGCAATGTGTGGTTTTCCTTCTCTGTCTGCTATAATATATTGTATCGTTCCATGGACACACGTGACCTTTCATCTTTGACAATAAGGTATTAAATATTATTAATACATGTATATTCCCACATTCACCACATCTGAACTAGACGACGTTTGACAAAGACATGTAAATATATAGAACAACTTTATTTATGAAAACGCAATGATCAAATTGAACTGAAAACATGTTTCAACAGTTTTCTGCTGCAGATGTTTCATAATGCGTCATAATGAGAGTGGAAGTGAGAAACGTTTTACTGATATTATAAGATAACAATAGTTCTGTCTGTGCTTACCTTATCATAGAGTTGCCTGATTTGGAAATAAATACTCATTTTAACAATATTTCCTTTGCCTATATTTTAAAAGACCGTCTACCTCATAGTCGCTAACAATCAATTCTAACAGTGAAATTGCAACGTCTTATAATAAATGAAATCATTGACAAAGGATAAATTATCTAATACGTTTTGTTGCTCCTCGCTTTGTCGGTAAAGACTGGGCCTTTAAATATAGGGTCGGGAGTTCGAACCACGGCTCGGTTAGTCAGCATTCTTTCAAAAGTTACTTAGATTTAGCCCCATGTGTGTCCTATGAATTGCTAAACATAGTATGTAAGGGAGGATATCCTGTGAAGAAAGTTGTGTTTGGCGTTGGTGCGAGAATGCCAGGAAACGCGTGGTAATGTAAATTAAGCGCCGTGTTGCAATTGAAAACCTCTAAATATTGCGTTTAACGATAGATATTAACCCTCGGTGAAGTCCAACCAGGGTATACCGTATCCATTAAGTATTAAAGACAAATATTACCCGGAATTATCTGGACAGCGTGTGTATCCATCTCTGTTTGTGGCTCATGCACCGTTTCCGGTGTATAGTGGTTAAAGCGTCCACATTGGGAGCTGGACACCAGGGTTCAATCCACGGGTCGGACTTTCAAAATACTAAAACATGGTAGCAATGGATTGCCTCCTTGATTTGCATTGTTGCGAAGATTACGATTGTTGCATCAGTGTCTAGATAAATGATATCAGTGGAAGGGGTAAAATACTCAGAACCTTTCATTTTGCCACAAAGTTGTCAGCAGTAGTCTTCTTTAGAGGCATCACAATCAAGTGAAAAATGGTCAATGTAAAAACATCATCACCCATATACGGATCAAGTTACACCGCCCTACACATGTGATATCCGCCGTTTGTCACATTAGAAGTTTATGACCAAAATAATTGAATAATAGATTGGGTTTTAACTAACGTGCTTTGTCTAGCAGTCACGTACGAATATTACATACAACATTTTTCCAGACATATGGCTACCTTCCTACATTGTAGAAGACGAATCACACAATGACTTTTGTCATTCAACGAAAACAAAAAATGGCCCAGCCGGGGTTCAAACTTACGACCCCTTTATTGATACGGGCTGATCGGTCTTGGTTCGCCGTACAACCATTTCGGAAACCTCAAAATACTGGTAATGACCGAACGCTAACTGTACGACTGACTATATACTCCGAATATAAGTATTAATAATGTGTGCAAACTATGTTTCTCTCCGATAGCGCCAAAAACTGTCTGTTGATGATTGGTCAAGGTCGAAGTCCGTTTGATCTTGCTCAAATGATTAATTTCAACTTGTTTTCATTTTCCGAAAAGACGAAATATCTTAGAAAGCTCGAACATTCGAATATTTCCATTGTTAGAAACTAATCTGAGTCAGTTACGGTTATTATACTGGCCTACATTACACTGGGGCTACCAACATCCGGGCACGTTTTATAACTACGAGCCTATAAGTAATTTACAAGTCAAAAGCAAAAGACACACGTTTCAGCGTTTCAGAAATCAAATACAGAAGCTTGCAAAAACGGATTCAAAAGCGTTTTGGAATGAAATAAATAAAACCAGTATAAATGGGAATGTTACATAAATTATAACATACACAATTCAGAATTGTTCAATCATTTTAAAGATATTTATTTCTTATGATTTGTTATTTTCTAACGATAATATTGAAAATGATTCACGTAATAAAGAACAGAGCATCATCATACATGTTAGATTGTGATTTTACTCTTGATAAAGTTAAATGAGCAATTAATACATTGAAATGTGGGAAAAGCGGAGGCGAAGATTTACTGATACCTGAAATGTTTATAGAATGTAAAGACTCACTATCGCCTATACTATCTTAACTATTTAATGTTCGGTATAAAAACAGGGTATAACCAACAAATTGGTCTATAGGTGTAATTGTCCCAGTAACTAAAATGGGAGATAATTCGGATGTTAACAATTACAGAGGGATAACCCTAACAAGTATTTTCTATAAAATGTTATTGATTATGTTTAAACAGCGTATTTGAGATTGGGCAGAAATTAATAATGTTATGACTGTTATCAGTTTGGTTTCGGAAGAGGTAAAGGAAAGAGTGGTTGTCTATTTTTAGTAAATTCCATTCTACAGACTGTTCTGAATGTTAAGAAGAAAAGACTTTATAAAAATGTGGTAGAGATCGTTTTATTTAATTCTCCACACATTGGAATTATTTGGTTAAGAAATGGAAGTCTGTTTTATCATTTATTGTTATATATTTATTCAACCACAATCTCGTAATTTTACGGATCTAAACTTTTAAGACACTTAAATCTTTCCATCGAAGTCGGAGCTTATATACGCATGAGCAGAGCAACGAATATTCGACACTGGAGTAACGTATATTTAACAGCGGAGCAACGGAGTTAAATCCCAAAACCATCGGAGCCTAACCGGAGCAAAGAACAACACGCACGAAGCAACGGAGCAACGGAGCTATATCACAAGGCAACCGGTGTCCAACCGGAGCAAACAGAAATAACAAATCGCTAATTCGCGACACTTCCACCTGGAAGGCAAAGTTTCTCAAACAGAAATATCATACATATTAATTGTCAAACTTAACAGATCAACAAATTACATCCAACATTAATTATATTCATAAAACTCTTGGTCAACGTTTATTCTTTCAACACAGTTTCTTCTGCAATATAGCCAAATTGTCTAGTTTATGTTATCACTGATTAATGTCAGATTGTATACTTCAATTTCACAATGTTTTGCTTTCATATGACGACGTAAATTCCTCTTCTGTTTGTAATTTTTATTATAAAAATCACAGAAATACATTGTACTTATTTATTCATTTATTTTAGCTTGTATACTTTTACGTCTTGGCTTATTGACCTAAACGTGAGATTTGACCTAGCCACTTATGGTCTGCACGTGGAATATGTGGGGACATTTTGTTGCTCCGGTAAAAACTTTCTACTGGTAGTACTATTTTTGGTGCGGCCTGGCAGCTGAAACCATTAGTGAGTATGTGAGCGAAAAAAACCTTAACATTTCGTAACACTTATTAAGTCACTATCCTGTTGTAGAATGTGTTTTTTCATTTTTATTTTAGCGTCCTGTGCTGATTTTCACACTGGCCGATCTTTGTGATCTTGAATGTACTGTTTAATTTCGGTATTTCCCGAACATTGTGAGGGATAAAGTAATTTGAGCGGTCTGCCCTGTATTTTTCCAGACGGTAACCGTTATTTAACCGATCGAATGTTTCCATCACGACTTGTTATAAGTTTACATATTCGTCCCGTTTTCCAACATCCCTGAGGTACATTGTCCTAAATACTTACTACGTCACTGATCTTTGGTTTAAATGGAGACTTGATTCTAGGTGACCGGAGGAAATATTGTGTACGCTTTCGAAGACTGGCAAGATATTCATCCCGCCATAATTTCCAAAATTGATCAAGGAGTTTTTGTCCTCTTTTCCACAAGTTGACAAGGCGTTCGCTTGTATCTCTTGTATACAGTAATCTTCACCCTGATTAATGTCGACTTGTGGAATACCAGTTTTCGGGTTGATAGACAAAACATGTCCCGGAGTAGGTTTCATATTTTAATTTATGTCTTCGTCAATATATACCAAGGGTCTTGAATTAACTACGGATTCAATTTCCTTGAGTAATGTTTGTAACTGAATAAGAGTCAACATTCGCCGTCCTAGCGATTTTCTTAGAGATCGCTTAACGATTCCAACAAGTATCTCATAAAAACCGCCCGTCCAAGATGCTAACTCTATAATGAATTTCCAATTAATTCCAGAATTTAAAACGTATATCCTCGTGTTTTAATACACTTTTGAATAACATTTCCAGTGTTTTACTAGCTACTTTAAATTGACAAGCATTGTCACATATAATTACCTCTGGCACACCCCTTTCAGAAACGAACCTCTTAAATCCAAGTAAAAATTCTTCTGCTTTCATGTCTTGTACGAGTTTTAAATGAATGGCGCGAGTGACCATACATGTAAACAAACACACCCATACCTTTTTAATACCCTCAGATGACTTTATGTAGAGGGGACCAAACTAATCTAGTCCGGTTCTGGAGAACGGTGAGGATTTGTCAACCCTTGACCATCGAACGGATGCCATTAGTGGCATCGGATAGGGACCCCCTTCACAACGTCTACACTGTGCAGGAACGGAGTATGGATTGTATTGTAGCACAGCCTTGTGGAATCCAGTCCTTGTATCTTAATCGTACCAGTGTTTGTGACACACCGCAATGGAAACTTTGCTTATGATTTTTTTCTATTATCAAATGTGTTAGTCTATCTGTTCTTGGTAACATAATAGGACAACGGGGCTCCTTCACTTTGTTCTGAATTTTCCAAACGACCCCTGCAACGCAAAAGAGCCTCACTATCCATGTTAAGCCCCAATTGCCTTTGTAGATTGTTTGAATTTCCTTTCGACATTGCAATTATTTCGTCCTGAAATAATTTCCTTTGCACATATGTTAACAACAGTAGCTCCGCGTCATTTAGTTCAACACTTTTTAGAAACCCATTTTTTGCACGTTTTTTAACAGTTTAATGAATCGTATAGCAAGGGCAGTAACTCTGAATATTTTTCTGATTGACGAATCTTTTTTCTTTTTGTAACGTACGCTATGTCCAGTGACAAGTTTGTTGATTTTTTATTTGACAGAAGGTCGGATTTTGAGTTCCAAATATGTCACAAAACAGTCATATTTTCTGACTTTTTTTTGTCTTCTTCTGATATTAAATCAATCACACTTTCACTATTTGATAACCATTCCCGAATATTCATCGATGCATCTTGGAATATGGGTTGTGAGTGTAGATATAACTGGAATGCCTCATTCTCAGATTCTGTTCCAGTAATCAAGTTGTCTACATATATGTCATCTTTCAATTTGAGCGATGTAGTTGTGTTATACTTTTCAAGGTTGTGTTCGATTACTGCTCCGAGTAGAAACGGACTCGAAATCACACCGAACGGAATACGGCAGAATCGATATTCCTGAATGTTTCTTTGATTTGCTATAGTATTTTCACTGTCCTTTAACCAAAAGAATCGTGTTACATCTCTCTGACTAGGTTTAAGGCCTATCTGAAGAAATGCCTTTTAAATGTCTGCTGCAAGCACTGTTTTGAGAAGTCAGAATCTCATAAGTAATCCACATAAATTGTGTAAAATTACAGGTTATTGTTTACATTAGTTTTAGCGGAAGCATCGTACACAGCACATAGTTTGGCTGTTGTTTTATGGGGAGTTACAACCGCATGATGTGGTATGTAATGTTTCAAATCTGCTGAATTTGACTCCGGTATTTGCTCCATTACACCTTGTGTTAATTGCTCCTGTATAACGGAGCCATATTTCTTTAGCATCTCATAATTTCCCGCCAATTTCTTTGCAAACGACTTTAAACGTCCCAGTGCGAGTTGTTTGTTGGTAAATGGGATAATCTTCCTTTCATGGCCACATTACCTGGTATCTGCCGTTTTCGAATTTTAGCGTTTCTTTAAAATTCTCCATGGCTTTTTCAGCGTCACCTTTCGAAGCATTGTCTTTAATGCCAATAGCTTCAATATTCCAGAAGTCTTCAAGACCAGATTTTCTTTGAATTGAACTCTCAATACTTTGAAATATTTGAGAATGTGTCAAGTTTGAATCGTATGTAAGAATCAGAAACTTCGTTTCCCTGTTATCGGCATCATTATCATTTGTACGTCCAGTGATTATCCAACCAAATTTTGAGCCAAGTAGATAGAGTCCAGATTGAAGTTCGAGCCTCTGTGGCAACACAACGTCCAGGTAATAATTGTTTCCACGCAAGAGTTGGACAGTCGAACATTCCCTTTCTTTAGGAATTGTTTCCACCAAATCCTTTATTTTCACTAGGTGTTACAAGTGTCCTAGTGTTGACACGTCAACAACTCGTTTTCTCAAGATCTTTCCACTTATAACCGGCTCAATGTTAGCTGTCACGTTCATGTACTTGCCGTCATTGAGTTTCAAACTTAGAGTTGTTGATGATGTCTTGATCACCTTAAATGTTTCACTACCAAATGTGGCTAACCTTATTTCTTGCTCCTTTTCACGTTTCAGCCCAACTTATCTGCGAGTGCCTTTGTTATGTATGTTCGCTGTCAACCACAGTTGAGCAAAAGCCGCATCTATTGAGGTTTTGAGGTTTTTGGATGTGTCATCTCTGTTAAACCAGTTTGCATTAGGACCATCTCATTTGAAGATATTAAGGAATTTTCTTCTGGAACATTGTCATCCGCAGGTTTATTTACTTCTGACAAACTGACACTTGATGATTCACGAATTGACATTCCATTATACTTTTTCGGGCACAGACTTATATGGTGCGTTTTAGTTTCGCCACAATGAACACACGTTTTGTTTGTCTTACAGTCATTAGCTAAATGTCATTTTCTTAAACATCTGAAACAACTACCCATTATCTCATTTTTCCTTTCGCTAACAGTCTTGTATTTCTTACACTCATCACTATAACGTTGATTAGTACAATATTTGTATTGGTCAGCCGAGAATCTTATTGCAGACTGGTTGCTCTGGTTCACATTCGCCACGAGAGCTTCCGATGAGCTAGAAGCTTCTTTGTTTGAGTTATTCCACTTTCCTCTAAAACCGCTGTTTTTGCGATAATTATCATAGGTTTTCATGCTTTGCGTTTGTGAGTTTTGCCTCTTTGGAATTGCATCTGCTAATTCGAGGGCCATGATATATGTATCAAACTATCCCTTAATCTGTTAACTGTCCATGGGATAGTAGGGCCTTTCTACATCTCAAGCTGAACGAGTATTTTACTAGGCACCTTTGACTTTATTATAGAGACAAACACAGCTTGATTAACATCCTGTTTTAAAACTTCGAGGCTTCTCAAATGCCTTTCAATTTCGTCAAAGAATAAGCGCAAACTTGCAGTTGATTCTTGTGGCGCTGGTAAGTTCAACATGTGGGTATAGTGTAAGTCAATAACTTCCTGGATATTTCCGAATCTCTCTTTTAGCGTTTTTATCGCAACCGCGTAATAATCGTTTGACAATGCCAACACAGTTATTGCATTGTTTGCTTCACCAGTGGGTTTACAGATAGTTCATTTTGTTTTATTCCAGACAAGTTTTTGTGATTATGTACTGTGCATTCGTAACAGCCCCAAAATTCTGTCCCTTTTTATATTATCACCATTAAATGACGCCATTTCCAATTTTGGTAACCTTATAGCAGTCTGATCTCATCGAATTTTATTCTGTTTTTCAAAGTCATCTTGTTGCTGTTTCATTTGATCTATCACCATTCTCTGCATTTCAGTTTGTAAATCAACTAAGTGTTCAATATGTGCACCGCTTTCCACATTTTTTACCATTTTAATTTGAGGTTTAAGTAGTCTTTCTTTAAATTTCTCCAAATCGATGTAACCCTTAATAGCGTTTTCACAAAGTGTCTCATCTTGTACTATGATTGTATTTAGTAAGTCATCGTCGTCTTCGATTGCATTACACAATTTTTTTGAATGACTTTCTAACCGCTCGCGGTATATTTCTAGTGTCTTCATGGACGTGTTCACATTTGTCAATATTTCTTCTTCTTCAATTAGTTCGTCGTCACAATCCATAATTGCCAATCCATTTTATTTTTAATTTCTTTTACCAAAACGTTCTGATATCTTGTCCTAACACCGTTTAGATATTTTAATTCCGTCATCGTGTCAACTTTATTACTTCCAAGTATTATATACTTTAACTGATTAGCTCCATTAAAACTTAACAACTCTTATTCAGTCGGGGCGATATCATAAAGGCAACCGGAGTCCAAACAGAAATAACAAATCGCTAATTCGAGAAAATTTTCGCAAAGCATTCGATACAGTTTATCGAAATGGTCTGTGGTTTAAGATATTACAACTGGGAGCTTCTTCGAAAAGTGTTAATATGTTAAAAGTTATATATTCAGATGTCAAGGCCTGTGTAATATCAGATAACACATTGAGTGACTGTTTTCAATGGTTAAGCGGAGTCAAACAAGGCGAACCGAGTTCACCGGTGTTGTTCATTCTTTTCATCAATTATTTCTATGATAATCTAATTACAAGAAATAAGGATTATTTTACTCTGAACAACATTGGTTATTTCTGTTATTTTCTTCTGAACATGCATTACTGTTTTCATACACTAAAGAAGTCTAACAATCCCTTTTGGATTCATTTCATAGTGTTATATATGGGGGTCTGACAGTAAGTACTAAAAAAACGTTATTATGGTATGTAAAAATGGACGACCAATAATTGGTCCTGTTATGGTTTATAACGGAATGAAATTAGCTAGAGTCACAACTTTTACATATTTGGGTATTACATTGTCCTACAATAGGAAGTTCTAAGTGTTGGTGTATGTAGTTAATGTATTTGGGTCTTCATAAAGCTTACGACTTAGAAAAGGTACATTTAAAGTATTTAAACAAACACCATCTGCAGCAGTATACGGAGACATTGGAAGATATCCTTTACTTGTATTACGTAGCAATTATTAAATTCTGGAAAAATCAAAACATGTACTAATACGCTTTTATATAAGGTTTTTAACATGAACAATACACAGGGCAATGTTGTAAATATTTTTCATAAAGATATAAACCATTTACTGGATAGTCTCGGTTTATCATATATGCACAGGGTTACATTACACATTCTGACGTTGAACTTGTTATTAGGCAAATAAAAGACAGTTACATTCAAAATGGGTTTTCAGATTTAGATAATTCTGCAAAATTACAATGCTACAAATCATTTAAAAGCTATTTTGAACCCGAAAAGTATGTAAATTGTGTTAATACCAATAATTACAGAATTGCAATGACAAGACTAAGATGTACATTTCACCATTTATTAATTGAGGAAGGACGATAAATATAGCATCCCTAGGGAAAATAGAATATTTAAAATGGGCAGCTTGAATTTCATTGAGAATGAATATCATGTTAATACTTATATGTTCTATGTATCGTCAACAAAGAACCGATTCACTTCCAAAATATTATCATATTTAGCCAACGCTGTATACATTTAAACAATTAATGAATAATGATCAACTAAATATATTACGAAAACTTGGTAAATACATATATATGGCCAATACTAATCGCGAATCTAAAACGGTACCATAGAAGGATAGAAATCCGAATGAGGTGCTTTTTTAAATTCACAAAATAAACCAATCTAAGTTTAGTCTACCTGTTCTTATTAATATTAATTACACATTTCTCGAATAGTATATATCACATGTCATCTATTGAAACTATACTCTATGATCTGCTGTACAAATATTAATTATGTATATGTTGTAACAACATGTTAAATGTCATGCAAATAAATAACTTAAACACGTTATCCGGTGGAAATGACAAGCCCACGAGCATAAGTGATCTGTAACTATCTAACACTAATATGGTTGATAAATGCTTGATGACCATCGTTATTCTCACAACACCAATCGGCCAAGATCTCCCTTTCAGACGCAATCTGCTCTGGACAAATGGTGTGTAATAACTAGTGCGAAAAGTCTAGAAACACATTAAATGATAACAACATTACTGTTATAGGACCTCACTACTGTTGAAAACGACATTAATCAATTATCAATCAATAACTTAATCATATATACTTTACCATCTATGATATCATTTTTGTGGCAATTGGTTTGACAATCGCCACATTGCTAACAGAAACAGCAACAACGAAAACATTTACATAAACGGCCAAATATATAGTTCTATCAGTGATGCAGAGACACGATTAATAATAATCATGTCAGTGCTTCTTTGGTACCGGATTGATACTAAGATTTGAGATGTATTGAGATAATATCTACATAGAGTTAATTTATGTAAATATTATCTTTCTTCATGTTTGGGCAGATAATACATATCATTGCGCGTTCTATCTGCCTTGCAAAGAACTCTCAACTCAATGACCCAGTAGAAGGCTTCAGGAAATTCCAAAAGGTTCTATAAATAACTCGAGTCTTGTAATGGATTGTTCTTAAATCTCAACATTATAAACGCTTTATTTTGTAGTTGTTGCAATATACGAAAGCGTCTAGATGATAAGACTGGTTTACAAAGGTTTAAATGACACGATGTCAGTGTGTATACAAGTTATACACGTTCGAGTGCATCCCTCTCTGTACGTTCTAGAGTCAATTAGCAATCAATTCTGAAATTGAAGAATAATTTATGGGGCCGTCACACCATAACGTTCTGGTCAGCGTTCTATGACGTTTGAGGAAACGTTGGTAATCGTCCATGGTCGCTGGTATAGCGCCAGAAGAGCGTTGTGTGAACGCTGGCGAACGCTGGTAATCGTCGGTGATCGGTTGAGAACGCAGGTCCGAAAAAAAGGTTTTGAACATGCACAAAAAGTCTCATGAACACCAGCGTTCTTCAACGTTTAAATTTAAATGCTGGAGAACGCTGAAGAACGTTCGTGGAACGTTTTACTAATATTCGTGGAACGTTTTACTAACGTTCGCCCAACGTTGCACGTGTTCGGCTATCGTTAGTCAGTCGTTATCCTAGCGTCACTTGGTTGTTATTTATCTGAACGGACCTCTGAATCCATTATGATTTTTCAGCGTTTTATACCCGTTTGACCATAAAACCCGCACGCCAGAACGTTATGGTGTGACGGACCCTTTAGTTGGAGATCGAGCATTATCATAGTATCAACTCAGTTTGGCAAATAGAAAAAGTGTGCTTTATGCATTGTTTGTGTTTGTTTTTGCTCTCAAATTGTTCAAAGAAGTTTAACTTTTCTAGGGAGAAAACCCTTAATGTAAAGGAACTAAATTGAACAGACCTGTTCAATATCGGACATCATTGAAACAAACACCAAACTAATGGAACCTGTGTTTTCTCTCCTGTCTATGATAATTTAGTCATTTCTAAAGTGTACACAATATTTTATCTTAATATGGCCTATCGACATGGTGATGAACACATCATGACCAATTTTAGAACGTAGCTTAAAAATCACCAAGACAACACTTTGGCAAACTAACATTATTCTACTGACAAAAGATGCAGCTTTTTTCAAATTTACCCGCACCAGAGTGCCCTTTTATTGAAAATCGCAAGGCTTAACCCGAGATACAGCTTGTTACTTTGCAGGGTTTTCTATACGATCGCCACTACAGTGCCATTGGCGCTTTGATTTACTACTATTATCAGTATAAACGTTTCTATATCCATCTTTCAGAGCCATTTTGTTCCATTGAAATGAAGAATTCTACTCGCTACTTTCTACACGATGGACGGACAACACGTTTAGGTTATTATATACAGCCTCCTATATCTACCGGACCATCATGGGCTGATGAAGGAGAAACAGATACTATAGAGTTTTTATTACCCGTCTCTACTATCCGTTTTAAGCAAACAACTTATATCGCTGTATCCTGGCTGATTGAGTCCGAACAAAAGCGGCGCGTGGTGGTCATTTGGGGATCCATGAGCGGTAATCTGCCGGATAGTGATCTTATACTTGGCATAACGGATGACGAACAATTTAATCTTGGGAGTGCCGTTTTTAACCCACAGTGTACAAAAGACGGAAATCTGAATTATTGTCACCAAACCAAGGGCATATCGTATGTCAGAATGGAAGATAATGACTTTTCGTTTGAAGGGGAAATCGTAAATGCAAATTCTAAGATAAATATTAAAGCCAATTTGAAATATAAAAAATAAATCGGTACATGTCGTGTTCTTCAGAGAAATAATCATACAAATAATAATTATAATGACAAACAAATTATAGCTATTCTCACAAGGAGAGAAAAACATGTGGCCAACTCGGTGATCTTACCTTTCGGGTTAAACAATCTACCAACTGCGCTAACACGGCCGCTTACATGCAACCACTCCATTTGTGTAATAGTTCGACCAACAACATCCATCCCTGCTTAGCTGGAATTTCGTCCTCGAATATCGTAACACCAGTGCCAAGGATATCTAAATATTCACTACAAATGCCGTAAGGCTGACCAAGCAATGCTGTCACGGTCCCATTTCGTGGGGGCCAATGTTACAAGGAGAGAAAAACCTTCTTATAATTTTACTGAAATCTATAATTATTTCATATGGACTTGTACCAATGTCCAGGCACAAGTGTTTGTATTTAATATTTTTTCTCATGGTATTTTCTCATCGATTTTTACGCTTATACCACAAATGTCGGCAGACAAGTAATAACTTTTATTGTCGAAACTGTTTTTGGTGATACACCGTGATTTCGGATGTTGTTTGTAGTGATATCTCACTGAACTTTGTCGAGATTTTCGAATTGCAAAAAAGTATAATAAACATAAACGAAATAAGCGATAACCGCCCAGCACAAACAAACTAAAGTGAAAATAATGGAATACTAATATATGAGCCGTTCTACGACAAAACAACAGTGTGGACTCGGTATAATGTATCGACCAGAAATTAGGAAATTCGTGAAATGACCAATTCACTTAGGAATTCCGGATTTTCGAAACAAAGTGTTATCAGAGTTACTTCCCCTGGTGGTAGGTACAGCCACTTCCGGTTTGGTTGTCAATGTAAATAATGGAATAATACCCCGTAATGGGTCACAATGGTCAAATATTATTGCTGTATGACTGATTGTCACAACACAAAAGGAAAAAATAGACGCTTCGGTAAAACCGTTTCCCTTCATAAGCTACCAAAGGATTTAACAACAAAAATAGCCTGGATTCGAGCGATAACCAGAAAACACTGGAAACCAACAGACTACACCAGAGTGTGTTCGGATCATTTTTCGGACGGCCTAGGACCGAATTGTCTATCAAGAAGTAAAATTCCAACGGAGAATTTAGCTGAAGAGTCGATCAGCCATGAGAGACCTGTAAACATTCGTTCAGAAATGGTAAACAAAGACATTTCTGAACCTCATTTACCCCAACGACTTGAAGTTGAAACTGAGCATAAGGATTTGGTCAACCTTTTCCATGGGTATGACATATTATCATAATATTATTTAAGTCTCTTACAACGGAAGACAATATTTGTCTTATTTTTATATAATTAATTTGACTAAATAAAAACAAAATCTCATATGTATCAGCAGTGTTTAATATGAACATACTGTAAGCCACAATACAAATTATTCACACTACAACAGTCTTTTAACCCTGTTAACCACCTGTTAACACTGGGTGTCAAATTTCCTTGAAAAGTGAGTTGTTCTTTTATTTTTTAAGATGGAAGAATTTCGAAAAATATATTTAAATAGAGCTGAAAAATATATATTTAAATAGAGCTATAAAATGTGGCAAAAGGAGATAATTTTCATTATGACTTTGCAAACACCTATCATGTGCATGTATAACTCTAAACAAATTTTCAAATGAGTCAAAAACTTTGAGGAAAATATTTTCAAAATTGTCAAAACTGGAATCAGAGTGAAATAGCTCAAGGTGCGAATGAAATATTGGTTGGGTGTTGAGGGAAAAGACCCTGATTCACTACAGTAAAGAGAAGTTCTTAGAAATCTAAGCATATACACTATCATGTATGAAGTTGAGGACAATTTCAGTTTAATGTTATGTGTATTAACTTTGAAAAACATAAAATAAATAAGTGTATTACTGTACAGTATTGTATTCAAAATAACATTGTAATGATGTTTTTTTTCATAAGCAATTCATTCATTATTTTTCTCTTTAATATAATCGCTGCAATGATATAATGTTCAGTGATGTAACAGAGTTCAACAACCATGATGTAAGATAACAACATTATACCGTGAATGTCCTGAACATTGTATAATACTTTATACATGTAAACAGAATAAATATAACTAACCCTTTCTCACACATAAACAGTAGATCACTTTTGAAAACATTGTGATTTTCTCCTTCTTTTTCACAAAGATTTCAACTTCATTTAATTACTATATACTTAAATTCACAGAGATTTGTTCATATATTTGGCCATATGTTATCAAAGTAGTGTGCTGCAGATTTTGTGTAGGTGGGAAAGAGGTTAAAACATTATTAATTTGATAAAAAATATCTATTGTGCATTTATCAATATTTTATTATATTCTTCCCCTTGATATGCCAACAGTAAGGATATTGATAATAACGCCCCTATGTCTGAGGAGCAAGGGTTCCAATCAGATAGCGTGCAGGCCATGCCGTGTGTAGCTGATGCAAGTTCCGGCACTAGCAGACCAGACATAACCATTGAAGATATCCAGTGTTCAGAGGAAACAATTCAATTTTATACTGCTTTACCAAGTTTTATTATATTTAACTCTCTTTTTACAACTCTAATAGAGTTTGGTGCAGATAAAATTAATATAGCAACTCCTTCTAAACAAAAACAGGACACAGGTCGCAGAAGAAAGTTAAGACCAGTGGATGAATTCCTTACGGTAATGATGAGACTGAGATTGGGTCTGCTTGTAAAAGATCTTGAATATCGATTTAAGATAAATAGTAGCACTGTGTCTAAAATATTCAATGCATGGATTCATTTTATGTACAATTACTTACAATCCTTAATATTTATGCCAAAATTAGATGTTCTACAGAAGCACATTCCAAGATGTTTTCAATCTTTCAGTGATGTAAGAGTAGTTATTGACTGCACAGAAATGTTCATTCAAACCCCTTCATCATTATATAATCAATTAGTCACTTATTCAAATTATAAATCTCATAATACCTTTAAAGTTTTAATAGGAATTAGTATGACAGGTGCTGTGGTATTTGTTTCTGAGCTATGGGGCGGTTCTGCCTCTGATGTTGAAATAACAAAAAAGAGTCGTGTATTGGAACAGTTAGATCATGGAGATGCAGTTATGGTAGATAAGGGCTTTATACATCTAAAGCCACATTTAGATAAACATGGGGTAAAACTGTACTGCCCTTCTTTCAAAACTAAATGTCAATTTACAAAATCTGAGGTTGAGCTGACAAGGCGCATTGCATCTGCCCGAATACATGTAGAAAGGAAAATGGAGCAAATTAAGAACTTCAGGTTGCTACAAGATGTTATACCCATTGCTATAAGCAAACATGCAAATGAAATAGTACATATTTGTGCTGCATTGACAAACCTTTGGTCACCACTGGTGTCTTAAAATCTATATTCTTGGTATTTAACCCTTTCCCATATACAACATATCTGTACTAGATGACTTTAACCCTTTCCCTCATATAGACGCTTTCTGACGCTTCTGCAGCAGACAGCTTTTTGAAAACATAGTGACAAAAGAGGAAATTGCACAAAACGTGCAATTTCTACTTTTGCCACAATGTTTTCTACTTTTTGTCATAGGTTATCCATTCAATTATAGAGATATTCTATCTTTTGACAAAGTACGTTCAAAGTCGTCTGCTGCAGAATTGTCGTATGAGGGAAAGGGTTAAAAACATCTAAGCAAAAAAAGTTGAAAATCTATATAATTGAAGGTACAGTCATTGAAAAGAGTTGAAAACGTTGTGTCAATAGGAGAAATTACTCAATATGAGCAATTTTTCCTTTTGCCACAATGTTTTTATATGTTATCTGCTGCAGCATTTCCAAATGCATCAGTACATTTGAAAAGGTCTCTTTCATATTTTGTAAATCAATGTCAGAAATTTGTAAGTGATTTAATCCTTTCCTCCATACAGATGTTTTTTGATGACTCTTCAGCAAATAACATTTGAAAACAGTGTGGCAAAAGGAGACATTGCTCATAATGAGCATTTTGTCCTTTTGCCACAATGTTTTCAACTCTATTCAATAAATATAAAAAGAAATAAGACATTTGTCACATTTGTGGGTTGATATGTTTAATTTTGGCTGCTGCAGATTTGTTATATGTGGGAAAGGGTGGAACAAAATATGAAATTTAAACAAAGTATCAGCATATTGTCTGCTTTCCTAAATAAAGAAGTGTATTGTTTTCTCTGAAGCAAATGAAGTTTAAAAACATTGTTGCAAATGGACAGATTTTTCATTATTAGTAATTTATACTTTGGTAACAATATTTTTTCAACTTTATTCAATAATTATTATTTAATTTTATAGATTTCTTTCACATATGTGCCCAGATATTTTCAAAGTTGTCTGTTGTATATTTCTCACATATCAATTAATAACAACATTGCAGGAAATGATTACACAAAGTATCAGATAAATTGTATGATATTTAAACAAGGTATCAGAAGATAGTGTGTTATTCAACCCTTTTCCACATGCAGACACTTGTTTATGCCTCTGTAGAGAAATGATTCTTTAAAGCATTGGAGAAACCGTTGCAACAATGTTTCCATCACTATTCAATAATTATAATTTCTTTTACAGAGATTTGTCACATTTGTAACTAGATATTTTCATAAAATTGCTGCTGTAGATTTGTTATATGTGAGAAAGGGGTCAATGAAAGGATAAGTAAATTGAATGAAATTTAAACAAAGTTTCAGAAAATGTTTGTTATTTAATCCTTTGTCCATTTACAGAAGCTTTGATGACTCTGAGGCAAAGGACATTAAAAATCATTGTGGGTAAAAGAGAAATTACTCATAAAATTCATTTTCTCCTTTTGTCAAAATGTTTTTTAGACTGTATTCTGTAATTACAATAAGTTTTATACAGATTTTGTACATTTGTGTGTAGACCTTTTTTGTCTCGCCCACGATAGCGGAGTGAGACATAGCAGTCACTTTTCCGGCGACGGCAACGGCGGCCGCTTTTACAAATAGCTATATCTCGGCAACCCCTGCTTGAATTTTTCTGAAACTTTGTCAGATGTATTGTTTGGTCATGGGACATCTGTCAACGTCAAGATTTTCAGGGTCAAGGTCATACTTGTGCAGAACTTGATCCTTTCTTATATCTCAGCAAACCCTGCCAAAGAAATTCTGAAACTTTGTCAGGTGTATTGTTTGGTCATAGGACATCTGTCAACATAAAAAAAAATCAGGGTCAAGGTCATAATTGTGCAGAACTTGACCTTTGTTAGGTAACTTAACCTCAAAACTTAACCTTTCTTATATCTCAGCAACCTCTGCTTGAATTTTTCTGAAACTTTGTCAGATGTATTGTTTGGTCATGGGACATCTGTCAACGTCAATATTTTTAGGGTCAAGGTTATAATTATGCAGAACTTGACCTTTGTTAGGTAACTTAACCTCAAAACTTAACCTTTCTTATATCTCAGCAACCCCTGCTTGAATTTTCTGAAACATTGTCAGATGTATTGCTTGGTCATGATAGATCTGTCAACGTCATAATTTTTAGGGTCAAGGTCATAATTGTGCAGAACTTGACCCTTTCTTATATCTCAGCAACCCCTGCCAGAAATTTTCTGAAACTTTGTCAGATGTATTGTTTGGTCATGCGACATCTGTCAACAATAACATTTTCAGGGTCAAGGTCATAATTGTGCAGAACTTGACCTTTGTTAGGTAACTTAAGCTCAAAACTTAACCTTTCTTATATCTCAGCAACCCCTGCTTGAAACTTTGTCATATGTATTGTTCGGTCATGGGACATCTGTCAACATCATAATATTCAGGGTCAAGGTCATAATTATGCAGAACTTGACCATTTCTTATATCTCAGCAACCCCTGCTGGAATTTTTCTGAAACTTTGTCAGATGTATTGTTTGGTCATGGGACATCTGTCAACGTCAATTTTTTTAGGGTCAAGGTCATAATTGTGCAGAACTTGACCTTTGTTAGGTAACTTAACCTCAAAACTTAACCTTTCTTATATCTCAGCAACCCCTGCTGGAATTTTTCTGAAACATTGTCAGATGAATTGTTTGGTCATGATACATCTGTAAACGTCATAATTTTCAGGGTCAAGGTCATAATTGTGCAGAACTTGACCCTTTCTGATATCTCAACAACCCCTGCTGGAATATTTCTGAAACATTGCCAGATGTATTGGTCATGGGACATCTTTCAACGTTAACATTTTCAGGGTCAAGGTCATAATTGTTCAGAACTTGACCTTTGTTAGGTAACTTAACCTCAAAACTTAACCTTTCTTATATCTCAGCAACCTCTTCTTGAATTTTTCTGAAACTTTGTCAGATGTATTGTTTGGTCATGGGACATCTGTCAACGTCAAAATTGTCAGGGTCAATGTCCTAATTGTGCAGAAATTGAACTTTGTTAGGTAAATTAACCTCAAAACTTAACCTATCTTATATCTCAGCAACCCCTGCTTTTCATTACAATAATATTTTCCCATGACTTATTTTAAAATTACTATGTTGTTATTTTATGTGTAAAAACTTACTATCATAATCATAGTGATTGCAATTATTTACAATTTAATGTAGTATTATTGATCACTCTTTACTTCATGTTTCGGAAAATAAGGCCGACATGTCCATGCGTCTGCAACAATTGAAAAAAATAAACCGCTGGCAAGGACGACCAGAAAATGAAATTCCTGTGCAGATAGACGGAGTTTACAATAACAACCTATACTCGGGTGTGGGGAAAAACCCATTTCAGCCGGCAACACAGTGCACTGTGACTGTGGCTGAAAATATTACCCCACGTAAGCAGATAATAGCAGTGGAGACGGTTAACAAGGTATGCTCGAAGCACGGATTTCACACACAGGACGATATGTGTGATATAAAGGCAGGTAATTGCTCTGCCACTGCCAGCATTGAGACAAACATTGGGGATGAGCAAAGATGGGCAGAAAAGTGTTTCCGCAAGCTCAAAGATGAAGGAATGGAGGGAAAATATGTCACCAAAGATGGCGATGGCAAATCTTTTGAAGCGGCAAACCAACTTTACCTGTCTAGAGTAACCAAGACCGCTCCAATTCATCAACTAGACACACGCCATCTCAGTGCAAACCATAGAAAATTTATAAAAGGGTCATCAAGGGTTACAGCAATCATGCCGGGAAAAACCAAAGCTTACCGCCAAAACCTCCAAAACAGGTTTGCCTTAGACATGAGCCAGAGATGTCATGCTGAGCTCCAAACCATAATCAAGAAAAGTCGTCATGTGCAACCAAAAATTCTGGAAGCGACACATTACATAATGTCTACTATCAAGCAGGGGGAATCACAGTTTGTGCAAGATATTTCAAACAGTATTTTCCTCTCAACTTCATTCCAAATAAATGTACGAAAAAAGGAGAGTGAGAAAGTGTTAATGGAAGTTATAGAATATCGCCTTGCAGATAACATAGTAAATATAACCAGACTTAATATTAACTCACAGAAAGTTGAGGGGACAAATAGAGCTATAAAACGTTCTTTACCTAAAGACCAGACTTTTTCAAGGAATTTCGAGTCACGTGCACACAGCGCTTTACACTCCGTTAATAATGGCCCCGGAAATTCATTGCGCAAGCTGGTTGTCCCATTCCACCAGGAAGTAATGCTGACACTCAGTTAGTCTCTTTTCAAACCAGGGTTTGGTTACAAATCACTCACAGGATAATATAGTTTTCAAAAAAAGAATTCAACTTTCAGCAAAATCATTATTGTCCAATGGGTGACAATTTCAGTCTTACATATTCATCTGAAATCCCCTGGACAAAATTGTCTGCCCGGCAAGCTGATCCGATTTACTTCCCTTTGACCATCTGTATGGGAATATATTATGTTGGACGAGTTCTTTGGCTGAGTTGCCCGAGCTTGCGAGGAAATCTTCCGCCAAAGAACGAGTCCAACACAATATATTCCCTTTCAGATGCAATAACCTTTTTATTGTATACTTTGATATTGTATTCGTGAAAATAATATAATAAATATTCCATTTCCTTCAAGTTTCAATTTCAATTAAACACTAAATGACAAGTATTGATTTAATTTTGTTATCATTTGTACACATTTATATTCCTTTTCGTAATTAAGAAACGGCGGAGTAATATATTCGTTGCTTTGTTCACATGTGGTCAAAGGGAAGCAATTCATTTTACATAGGCGACCATTGTAGCATTATGGGTTATGGTTCTTCCCAACATCTCAATGAAGCCACAAACCTGTATTAAATCAAAGTCCATTCTTATATCTACCATTACAGCACCAGAAACTCGGGGCTCATCCCACCATTTTTTATAAATGTGGGTTTTGACCTAGATATTAAACAAATTATCTAGATTGTAGACCAATCAAATGTTGTATTTTATGAATAATGGCGAAGAAATAAATGAACTGAAACGTTCTTATTGGTTCATAGTTAAATTGGCGATACTACGAGAGGCACTATTAAGGTGAAGTTTTAAAATGAAATGTTCTGCATACTTACCTTTAATTGTTTTCCTTAAGAAATAAATTTCAGTAAAAAAAAATGAAAACGTATGAAATATAATATTTAAGAGTAAAATAATATGAATTAAGGCAAAGCCTCAGAAAGTTTCGGAAAGTGCATTGAGTCTCAACAGATTTAATCACGTACTAAGCTGTTGTGCACTAACGCTTTTACTATTTGCTCAATTAATAATGGATAGAGTTGTCACCCAGGGGTAGAGAGTTCAAGTTCAAGCCGAGTGAGTCAACTTACTTCCCGAATGTCAAAGACTACTTTTACCAGTGAATATTGAACATTTCCCCAAGAGCTTTAAAGAGTATAGAACATATTATGACCATGAAGTTTGAGGGAATATCCTGATAGCCATAATAAATGCATGAATTAACATATAAAATATGTTTATATGTCTTTGGATAAATGCATCAACATTTTGAAAAAAAAAAAAATCTGGCAACTGAAATTGAAATCAGACAAGCAGTTGCAGAGGAAAAACGTTTAGATTTGTCATTTTACCATTTTTCTGATCCCACATTTCAGCATTGCTTTGATCTTATCAATATCCCTTGAACAACTTATGTAGAGGGTTAATTAAAGAACGTGTTTTGCCAAACTATCTTGACATAAGACATGCAATTTAAGAGGAAAATTGTTATTTTACTCCCTTTCTGAGTTTTTTTGGCAACATTGATCTTAAACCACTCTGGAAAGGGCAACATAATGGTTTTTTAAGCCAAATTATCTTGAAACAAGACCCTACACTCTGATAATGCCTAGCAACATTTGTTTTTATTTAATAAATATGACTTGAATAAGTGTATGGATGGTCACATAGGGAAAATTAATGCAACAGTGTTACAAATTATACCTGCAACTTCCTTTTCCCATGCGGATACTATTTTTCAACCAATCAATATGATTTGAATATTTTTAGGGTTACATAAGGAACTTTCCTGCCAAATTATAGAGAAATACCAGAATACCTAAACATTGTGTCACTTTACTTCTTTTCTGATGGGGTAGTTTCCAGAACTCAACACAGAATTTATTCCTTTGAACATTTTGAAAGAGGACACCAAATCAATATTTCTGTGCAGTTCAGTTAAAATTGGTCAAGTAGTTTAAAAGCAGTCATTGTTTAAATAAATAGTTGCTGGTGGATATTGCATGATGGATTGAGGATTATCACAAAAGCTGTGCTGATATTGATTAAATTGTATGTATTTAACTACAGTGTAATTTTTCCCCTATTGAGATTTGAACTCCTGGCTAGACCAGGTGTTTTACCGGTTAAAACTATAAGGTCTCAAAATGTAGCTAAACACATTTAATTTACGATCAAATTGTCCTCAAAGAAAGTCACATTTAGTAAATGCCTCATGTTCTTTACCAAAATAAGGAATTCCTAATAAATCAGAGCTTGTGATAGTTTAATTGTAATTTAAACAAGAGCCCCAAATGTCACAAAATACGACTGTCCTGTTTTTTTGAGACCAAGTTTAGTGATAATTGGTTGTACGTCAGGCAAATTTAGAGAGCGAACACAGTTAGTACAGTTTTGGCCATTCCGAGGGACATAAGTGTGTAGTGACTAAGATAACATGGTAAGTTATTGAACCTGACCAAGATATTCTGCCCATCAACATATTGTCTAAATTTGGTGATGATCGGATAAAGGCTTCACAAGTTATTTAGCTGACAAGACCAATTTTAGGTAATTTCTATAATAATAGGGTGATAACTCTCGATTGACTAAAGCGATATGGCTAGTTATCAAACTTGTCCGAGATATTATGCCAATACACATTCTGACAAAATTTGGTGTTGATTGGTCAAAGGCTTCTAAAGTTATTGAACTGACAAGCCAAATTATAGGTAATTTCTATAATTAAAGAGCGATAACTCTCGATTGACTAAAGCAATATAGCTAGTTATCGAACTTCTCTGAAATATTATGCCAATACACATTCTGATCAAATTTGGTGATGATTAAACAAAGGCTTCTAAAGTTATTGAGCTGACAAGACCAGTGTTAGGTAATTTCTTTAAATAAAGGGCAATAACTCTCGATTGACTCAAGCGATATGGCTAGTTATCCATTTTGTCCGAGATTTTATGCCAATACACTTTCTGACCAAAATTGATGATGATTGGCCAAAGGCTTCTTAAGTTATTGAGCTGACAAGACCAATTTTAGGTAATTTCTATAATTAAAGGGCGATAACTCTCGATATAGCTAGTTATCAAACGTGTACGAGATATTATACTAATACACATTCTGACCAAATTTGATGATGATTGGACAAAGGCTTCTTAAGTTATTGAGCTGACAAAATACTGGATGCCGCCCGCCTGTACGCCTCAGGTAAAACTATAATACGTTCCGTTAAAAAACGGGCGTATAAAAACCTAACAAATTATGCTTTTCTAACATTGAATTGTTATCTTACAACACTATAATATTCTTATTACTGATTAGACCATGTCCCTTATATCATCTCATGTATTTGCTATGTAAAACATGAGTATAAGAAGTTGTTCAAATGTATTTACCAGTAGAATAAGCCATGTTTTTCAAGGATTGAAATAATTTAATCAATATTTGAAGAGGATGAACAATTGGGCCAAATTATATTTAAATCAGGCCAGTATTTTTAAAACAAATGTATTTCCATTGCAAAGATGACTAGCATTTAAGAACATTCTTATGAAGGTGGATTGCCATGGACAAAGGGGTACAGATGGAGACATTGTTTAACACTTTCCCACTTGTAAATGACATTTGAAATCACTGTGGCAAAGGGAGATAACGCTCATAGTGAATATTTCATCCTTTTGCAAGTTTAGCTTTTATCCAAAGAGATTTTCCATATTTTGGCCTAGCTTTTTTTAATGCTGTCTTTGGGAAAGGAATATGAGGATGGAAAGAAAGTTCAGAACAAGCTTTAGACCCTAGTTTGGAAGAAACAAACAACTAAGTTTAACCCTTTCCCTCATATGGACGTTTTCTGATGCCTCTGCAGCAGACGGCTTATTGAATACAGTGACAAAAGAAGAAATTGCTCAATTTGAGCAATTTCTCCTTTTGCCACAATGTTTTTCTCTTTAAGTCATAGGTTGTCCATTCAATTATAGAGATTTTCTATCTTTTGACAAAATACGTTCAAAGTCATCTGCTGCAGAATTGTCGTATGACGGAAATGGTTAATCATATTGAGCAATTATTTCAACTCTTATCAATAATTTTACTTTCTTTTAAAGAGATTTTCCATTTGTTTTGCTTAGATGTTTTCAAAATGGTCTGTTGCATATTTATTTTATGTGAGAATGGATTTAGGTTAATATATTTTATTTAAACTGATATTCCATTCTAATTTGGGGCTACACCCCTAAACTCCTGCTTCATCATTAATTCAATTATACTGTGCAAAGACAAAAAAAAAAAACACTTTGTAACAAAGAACAATAGGTGACTAGGTCAAACTGAATACACTTTGTGGCAACATAATATATAAACAATGTTTTTATGCCTGTCAGTAAAAATAACCATATTCAAGAATGCAAATCTTTTGAGTGGACATGCACAGTACATTTCACTTATATGAATCAATAAAATCTTTTCACAATTGAAGGTTATAATTTCATGCTAATCTAGTTTAACTGCCAATTTATCAAAGAATAATTTAAACAGACATCATCAATTTAATGCTTTGAAGCTTTCCCTCATATGACAAATCCGCAGTAGAAGACTTTGAAAATGTCTACTAAAATATAAGGAACATCTCTATAATTGTTAAAACCTATATAGTTTGAAGATAATTTGCCACACATTGGTCAACATCAGCCCCTTTGAATGAATGTTAAAATATTTCATTTCATGTTGCCAGACGCATCCTAAACTTTTTATCAACTGAAAACAACATCAGGGGCTGCGCCCCCGAACCCCTGCAATTTCAATCTGAAAGAACAAGTTTAGTTGCACACATTAAAAAAAAAATTGTTTACATCTTATAAGAAACCAGCATGTACATTCCAGCTTGCAAAATCCTTGATTGTATTTGTAGTATAGTGGTCTGTCCCATAGATAGACAATAATTCTGTAGCTATGTGTTTGTATAAGGGGATACTTATACTGCCTTGCTATAGAGCTAGCTTTTATAGCGACACGGTAGAGTGTTCGCCTACGGGACAAGAGGTCCCGAGTTCGAACCCTGTTCGGGTCGGATTCTTTCAGCCGGGCTACATTGGCGCCCAATATAAATAACCCGCGGTGATGTGAGATAGAGTAGTAGGTGTAGACAATTGAATGATTCGAGGACGAATATTCATATGGAGGGGAAGTATGTAGTATAGTGGTCTGTCCCATAGATAGACAATAATTCTGTAGCTATGTGTTTGTATAAGGGGATACTTATACTGCCTTGCTATAGAGCTAGCTCCAAGACATTCTTCCATTAGTCGCTGGTACGTAGCTGGTGAGTTAGAAAGTCCAAACGGCATCCTGTTATATTCATAAAAACCAAGTGGTCCTACAGTAAATGCTGTTCTTTCTTTGTGTTCTTCATGAAGTTCTACTTGGTGATAACCTGACTTCATGTCTATGGTACTGAAGTATTGGCTGCCTTTAAGTACATCGAATATTTCTTCAATCCTAAGGAGAGCGTAAACATCTTTGACCGATTTTTTGTTCAACTGTCTGTAGTCCACACACATTCTTAGCGTTCCATTCTTCTTCCGTACTAGTACAACATTACTGGCCCAAGGTGATCTAGACTTCCTTATGATCCCAGCAGAAAGTAATTGTTCTAAGTGTTGCCTCACTTCTTGAATCATTACAGGTGGTATTCGTCTATGTCTTTCCTTAAACGGTGTTTCTGTTGTAAGGTCAATCCGGTGTTTAATCATATCACAATGGCCAATGTCCTCTTCACTTCTTGAGAATATGTCTTTATGTGTTATAAGAAGTTGTTTAAGTGTTAATTTCTCTTTAGCGGACAATATATTGTTCTTGTCTATTGATAGGGATTCAATTAAATCGGGTTCATCAGATTCATCCATTTCTGTTTGATCTTCCGCAATAGTAACCGGTTGCAATTCACAAATACACGCTTTTGGAGAAATACTAACTGTATGAGTTGTTAGATTAGACAAGGACACTGTAATCTTCTTCCGTTTTCCATTTTCAAATTGAACCAAAGTTGGTGTAATGTCTATATATGATGGAATACCGCTATCACCTGTTTCATGTGTAATGGCTAAAGTGTTTGGATGGTTTAACTCTTTGTCTGTATATCCTTTAATTTGAATGGATTCATTTGGTCTAAGGGTCACTTTCCCTGATTCGGCACTTCTAATTACTGCTATTTTGTTCTTGAACTTCTTCAACTCTTTTTCTCTCACTGTTATAGCTCTGAAGCTCAAATACCATGAAGTTTGAAGCTTTGCTGTTTGAAGATACTGGTTTCCAAACTGATTCTTACAATCATCTAAGAATTCGTGTAAAATATTTGTTCCTAGAATAATTGGAGTTCTCGCAGAATAAGTTGTATCCGGAACAACTAAAAGTAAACATTGTTTCGATTCCGCTTTCGGAACACCAACAGGTATATCAAGTTGTGCTTCAATAAATCCTTGATAAGGAAGTGGACTTCCGTCTGCACATTCAATCTTTAAAATGTTATCCATATTCTGTAAAGGTATTCCTTGTAAATGTTCTTTCACAAACGATTCGGATATGACACTAACACAGCTTCCGGTGTCCAATAATGCTCGTGTTGAAACTCCATTGATTCTGAGTTCCGATTCATTTGGTTCACCAACTAATTTAGGATCATTTCTACGGTAGCTCACGTTCGATCCAACAATATGAGCTCCTATGCTTTTGGGCAGTTCATTTGTTTATGTCCTCTTTCATTGCATTTGTAGCAGACAAAGTTATTGTTGTTGGGGTTGTTGTTGTAACTGTTGTACTGTAAAAGTGGACAATATCGTTGAATATGACCAATTTCATTACAGTTGTAGCATGTTGGCTGAAACTGCTGACTACCCAAAGGTCGTTGTTGTTGATATCTTCTACCTCTACCCTGATCACCTTGACCTCTGCCTCTGTATCCTCTGTTTCCTATTTGTTCTACGTGTCCGATATTTCCTCTATTTCCTCTATTTCCTCTTCCATAATTAAGTGGTTGTCCGTATTGGTGTTCTTTATTAAATTCTAGGTGATCAATCCTAGCATTAAGCTGTTTCAACAACTCTTTCAACTCACTCATCTCCTTTGATTGAGTTTCAGCATGTGATACTGCTTTACACACATTTGACCTATTGTTCCCACTTTTTTGCAGCTTAGTTCTAATTTCCTTAGTTCTTTCTTGAACTCATCATAATCATGAATCTTGTCACAGTAGTAAACTGACATTTGTTTTAAATCTTTATGTAGGCCTGCATGCAGAACTTGTTTAAGAATTGTGACATCAGACCTTTTCAGAGCCTCTAACTGAATGGCCTGGTCAAACAATTCCTCTAATCTCGAAGAAAAAGATGTAACTGCCTCATTGTCCTGTTGTTGGCAATTATAAAACTTCCTCATAATTGTCTCCCTTGACTCAACCGAGCCATAATCACTATCAAACTGTTGAATGATTTCCATAATCTTTTTATCGGGACCCAATCTCCGAATGGTATTTCCTCTACAGGCTCTCCTTATTCCTAGAGAAATATGTTCATTAGTGAACACCTTTTCACAAAGTAAAGCTGTTATTTCATATTTAAATGTGTTCCAATTCACATCACCTTTTCCGTCTTCACCATAAAAGATAGACATCTTAGGGAAATTGTAAGTTCCATGATGATGTGAAGTATCCTCAGTCTTTATCTTTCCTCCATGTTCTTCTTTTGCTGTACCAAACACAGATAAAAGTTTAGTCACATCTTCTACAGATCCTAGTTTGGGTTTAATTCCTAAGAGATGAAGTGCCTGTAATAATCTCTCCTCCTCTTCAGTAATACCTCCAGCAGCCATTCCACTTTTACCATCTTCTTCAGCCATGATTATCCTATTCTGTTCAACAGTGACTTAGTCACAACGCGTATAAAGTTCAACTTTTATATAAGTATATCGCGCAATAAATATCAAACACTCAAAACGATTTGACAGAAATGAACAATTATTCTCAAATGATCAGCGCTTGAGTGTCAAGTCATTTCACACAGTCATTGAGTGACTATATAAGTGTCTATTTGCACAAAGTCATTGAGTGACTATATAATTGTCTATTTGCACAAAGTCATTGAGTGACTATATAAGTGTCTATTTGCACTAAGTCATTGAGTGACTATATAAGTGTCTATTTGCACTAAGTCATTGAGTGACTATCTATTCGTACTAAGTCATTCAGTGACTTCATCAATATATGCTATCGGTTGACTCCCTTTTCAAAATCAAATTAGTAATTTTATTTAATGTTAGTAGGTTATCTAAAATAAAGGGACACAACTATTTGTATAAAGCATGAAAATTAAAACAAGGTTGGGTTATAATAATATATAAATCAACCTAAGTACACAATGTATACATAAGTCACATAGTTCGTTACTCTATCCCTATATTATACACACTATTCAATGAGTTAAACCTAGGTTTAAATTCATCAAGAAATTTGAATTAATTTCAAACTACAGATTAACTATCAAATATCAAAAATTGAATACTGAAAACTAATTTATTTTCTATTAAAGGGTGAACTAACTAATAAGAACACATGTTTACATATAATTATTTGATTTACATCTGCTCCTCTTTCAACACTGTTTACCTGTAAAGCTATAAAACAAGTTTAACCAGTATTCTATAAATAGAATAAACATGAGAAAGTAATGTCACAATTTACCTATGTTTCTATTTAATCGGACATTCTAGTCAAGCAGACAGCTCTAGTACAGTGACGTCACAATGCGAGATATAGCAGAGCAAATGAAAATGCTTGTTCTGAAATTGGGCGAGTCCACACTATGTTTCTCGGAAAATGAGACAAAATCTACTATGTGGGAAAACAAACTTCTGCTAATCGAAAAAATGGCAAATTTCTGCTAATCGAAAAAATGGCAAATTTCTAAAAACATCGAAATATACCAAACAAATCCAAACAGTCCATTTTGAAAACGAGACAAAACCAAATATTCCAACTTCTGAATATAATGAGGGAAAGGGGCGTGACAAAAATGGTTTCAAAGTTAGAGTTAGTTTTAGGCGTGCAGTGCTTGAACAGTGCAACTCAAACGTCCCTCAAGCTCTCAAACAATCATGGAAAGATACAATTAATTAATAAAACTCTTACCACAGAGGAATAACATCATTGAAAACACAGTACAATATTAATTAGAAAGTAAAAAAATAATTGTATTCACTTATCACAGTCTTAAGTCAATTACAGTCAACTGTTCAGTTCATGATCATGTAGCTTCTCCATCGTTGGTAGATAGTTGGTATGTCGCCTGATCTTTTCCGGCTCTTTCCAAAGATTCGTCCACGAATATCTTAACCAATCTCACACGTGGGTCCTTATTGGTGTATTTCATTTATTGGGCGCCATTTGTACCGGCTCGCTCAGTGGGTTTGGGAATTATTAACACCAACGAGTTTATTTCAATCTATGTATAGTATTCCTGAATTCCTCATCCTGCAATTACATTATCAGAAAAGGAGCATTACAATAAAATAACATCTAATCATTGGTACAATCATTAGCTTAAATAAACAATATACACATCTCCATCATGGTTTACATTGTAACAACAATATAAACACTTCATTCCTCTAGCTATTAAAACATATAAAATCCTTCATGACATATTCATAGATTCTTCTAGAAGTTAACTCTTCCTTTCTTCAAATATATTAACAGTAACAATTGCAAATAAAGCTTACCAATCAACTTGACTAAATCTTCAAATACTTCTTCTTTCCCTTTCTACAACCATTCATCTATATCATCCTCATTTTGAAGTTAGCTGTAAAACGAATAACGTATGTTAGTGTTATGTGAAAAAAGGGTAAATAGACCGGGATATGACCAAGACGCGAAAATAGTAAAAACTCCAAAAGAACAAATATAATCAATTACAAAATACCAACGGTCAAACCAATATAAAGAACATCACAGGAAAAGAAGGAAAGAAGTTTACAAGTACATACCAATTAAACAATGAATCGACGGTTGACCATATTTGAGACGATGTTATCTGACCATTGTCCAGCAACTGACTGCCTGTGAAAACATCTGAGCTAATCATGTGACTAAAGATTGCCGCCAAAGAAGAAATCTAAAGATAGCTGATATGGGCTAAAACCCAACAAAACACTCTGGTTACATATTGACTGTGTAGTGGACATGTACTAACATTATATGTTTAAACTTTAACCTATATGAATCCATAAAATCTTGTTGTAATTGAAGGTAGCAACAGAGTTAAGTAAATTCTGATTGAGAAGAAACTTTTTTCACCAGTGTGCCTATAACACAGTGGACGGCCTCGGCAGTGTTTTGGTAGAACGTCTGCCTTTGGTGTGGGTAGTCCCACATTTATTTGGACTGGGATGCGGGAGGTCGCGAGTCCAATCCCCAGTCGGGTCAAGCCAAAACCTTAAAAAATGGTAGTTGTGACTGCCATTCTTGATGCTCAGGGTTGCGGGGTTAGCATTACAACTGACTGGCTGGTGTCAGGATGAATGGACCAAAAGTACTGGTAACTTACCCAGTACACGCCATCAGATAACTAGAGAATTGTTGAAGGCGGTGTAAAAAACTAAAACATTTAAATACACACCAAACAATGACACAGTTAAGAGACATAGCCAGTACAAGAGGTAGCAATGCCATAAAGCCAAAGTGTAACTGTACGGTGTCAGGTAAAATTTACTACTTGTCATAATGACTGTTCATTGGTTCAAACCAGTACAAATGGGCAACTTGGATAGGGAATTGTCTTTTCTACAGATCTGCCAAGGTTCATTAGATTCTACACATTCACACGGATGGACCCACCAATTGATCACTTATAATTGATAAGCTGATCCATCGGTTAAATGAATAAAAATTGGTATTAACTACTAAATATAAAGAAATTTTATCTTTATCCATAAAGAAGTGTGGTATTTCTAGCTGACCCCGTAGAACTCGGGTAAATACTATTTAGACCATCCCAGGAAATGGTTTACTGGGCATGCGCAGGGGAAGCGGCATTATGAAATAGCGCTTACGAACCCCATTTCCACAGACATTACTTGGACACTGAAGCGACAACTAGTTCACGTAGGACAAAGATAAAATAAATAGTGTAGACGGTAGTTTTAGTTACAAGAAGCTGTACCCTCGGAGTCTGTCCAGTACTGTGGATTGCAGGTAAGATTTAACGTTTTACAACATTGGCGCTGCGAGCTTTTCATTCCTGCATTTGTGGGCATGACTAGCTCATAGTTTATATTCGCTGGATTGAGTCAGCTTGCGTTGGCCAGGTGAAGAAATATTACCGGTGGTCGAGCGTACGTTGTAGACACCCAGATACATTTCTATCCGGTTCGGATGGATTTGTTTGTTAAGTTATTTGAGAATTAACGTTCGTCCTGCTTTTTTGCTGCCGGATTTGGCTGCAAAAATATTCAGTTCAAGCGGTTAATTCAAATTTCTGTTTATCTGTGCTGGAGGGCCGGTTTGGTTTTCGGCATAGTTAATAACCGGTAGTTACATGTTTTGACACTAAAATGGCGATGCATGCTGCCCCAGAACAGCATTTATGGAAATGCTGGTTGCGAAAGGTTCGCCGTTTTTGAAATTCGGTGTTTGTTTATTTTTTGTTTTTTAACAATACCCCACCCACTTTTTTAACAATTGTTGGTTGTGGTCTTGTGATTATTTCACTCTTGTTTTGAATTAAAATTTGGCCTGTTTTCAGATACAATTAATTGACTTTCTTAAGCAATTACTGAAAACATTCTTTCTAATTTTTAAGATTTTCCAAATTTTATTTAGGAAAAAGGATAAAGGAAATAATTAATTATATAGGAAATATGGTGTAAAAAGTAGCAATCCTTATATAATTTAAGTGGAGTGAGATAAATATTGGAATTTTCGACTATCGGAAAGTGAAAATTATACTGAACAATGTCTACTTGTCGCCGGCTAAAATGAAGTGGTAATAAGTATGAAAACATTGTGGAAAAAGTAGCAAATTTTTTAAAATGGTTTAGGAAGAACATATTGATCTAGTTTTCGACTTTTGAAAAGTGGAAACTTATTTTGAATGTTTTTTCTGTCACGGCTATAACCAAAGTGGTATACTTTATGATAACTTTGTGGAAAAAGTAGCAATTATTAAAAAACATGGAATCATTAGATTAGGCTAGAATTTTCAGAGAAAGATACAGAATACGAGTTTCCGACTTAATTAATAGTGGAAACTTTGTGGAGAATAAAGTGGAAAAACTAGGAAGAACATTTAAAATATAAATGGTGAATTGTTCACGCATATTTTTAAGTTGTCCTGTACCGAGCTAACCAATATTTGTTTCCGACTAAAGAAAGTGGATTAGATAGGAAGAGCAATTAAACAATAAATGGTGACTGGTTCACGCATGTTTTTAAGTTGTCCTTTACCGAATTAACCATGGAGCAAATATTAATTAATTACTGTTTGGGAAGGGAGTTATTGAATTTACCTGGGGTTGGAGAACGTATGGCGACTAAAATATTGCAGTTAAGAGAAAAGAAGGGGAATGTGGATATTGATGGTCTCCAGTCTATACAAGGCCTTAAGGTAACGGATGAATTGGTGAATTTGATAGATTTTCATCCTTATGTGTCGGCCAGGGTGTGTGAAAGTTATGAAGGCCCAACTAAATCAGTCAACGATATGCGTCAAAGGGCGTCTACACAGCAACCGGCAGATAATGCGGTTTCTCAGGAACAGGATTACAAGGGTAACTTGTTACATCCCATTGAGAATCAGTCATTGGGGGGTCCCCCAGCATATGTTCAAAGAAGTGGCACAGACAGTTCACAATACAACCCGAATTGTAATGGGGCTGGAAGTAGTAGTATATTCCCAATTCTGGGACATTTTCATTTTTTCTACCATCTTTCAGGTCAACTTTAACTTTTTAACCTCTTTATAGCTCATTGCCTTTTTGATTTCAAAAATTGCCTTTTTAAAAATGAGGTTGGGAGGCTGGGGAATATATTTGGGGGAAGTGGGGCGCCCCACTTTCCCGAATTTCCTACGGGGGTTCTCCTACGGGGGTTCTCCTACGGTTTTTTTTTACGGGGTTCTCCTACGGGGTTTTCCTACGGGGTTGGAGGTCGCAGAGCTCCCTTTCTCTTGTGGGGGTCCTAGGGTGCTGCGCCTCCTCCCGCCAATGTCCATATGCTAACGTATGCACACCATCTTCTAAAATAATTATCTTGTCATCGTTAGCTGACAAGGCGATTTTATTGATTTCCTCTGTATACATTACATGACCGTGACTCCGTATTACATTCATTTTTCTCGTTTGCTCCTTTCTACTAAACAGACAGGTTTTGTAGTCATTGAAGCTAATCTCCTTTTTGTTCATCAAGTTTGATGAGCAAAAAACATAATACAAAGTACTACCAGATAACACGTTCATTTTCTTCATTTTTTCCTTTCTACTAAACAGACAGGTCTTGTTTTTGATTCCCCAAATTTGGGGAATCAAAAATTAAGGGTGGCACAAGGTGCCCCACGCGTTGCGTTGCGCTTATAGTAGTCAATTTCATATGCGAGAGAATCATTGTCGGGGAAGAGAAGCTAGTGTTTTTTGCATATTACTTATAAGCAATAATAATTTCTGATGCTTTTGCACATGGTCTTTTTGCATTTTAATAAACATATTAACAAACGTTGTATCTACATAATGCTTGGTAGCAACATTCTGATCATTTAATGGATCAACAACATTTCTAATAATATCATCTACATAATGCTTGGTAGCAACATCCTGATCATTTAATGGATCAACAACATTTCTAATAATATCATCTACATAATGCTTGGTAGCAGCATCCTGATCATTTAATGGATCAACAACGTTAGAGATTTTGTTTGTGTCCATATTGAGTGTACCTGATGCTGACTTACTTCCATCCGTTCTTAAAAAATTATTGTTTAGGTAAGTCTTCAGTCTACTTACCTCTACCTCAAAGTTATAAAAATCGTTAGACATACCACCATATTTATTAACAGGCATTTTTATAATAACAAGATTTGTTTTAAATCAGATTGTTTATAATGTTTTGCAAGCTGTCTCCATCTGACAATCGTTTCAAAACATACAAGCATAGATGTCCACATATAACCGTCCCCGCCTTTTGCACTTGATGAGTGTTGTATGTAATTGGGAAAGTGGGGCGCCCACTTTTCCCTGACGTCCCCAAATAGTTTATCAACTCAGTAGGTGGATGTAAGCCATAGCTATCAAAATAGAACTTGTTATTTCCATCTTTCCACCATGCAACCCAATGTGTACCACCACCAGTCCTAGTTCCATATTGATCATTTAGGTTGTCGTTGTCATCTAGGTTGAGTATACCACACTCTTTTGTTTTAGGGTGCTGCTGCGCCCCACTAGGATGACCAATCAACTCATTACGCATAAACACCCCTCTAAAATGTGGTATTTTTAATAACTTGACAGCATTTACCAATTCTAGATTGCTTAATGGTTTGTTTAGTAGGACTACATTGTCAACTGATATGTTCATTTTATATAAACTATATTTTTGTATCAGATATCAGAAAGGTCACTTCGTTCCACCCATGAATTAAACGACTCTGGATAACCAAACCACTTTACAAGAGCCTTTTTACCCTTTCTTCGTATTACCTTCTCAATCCTAAACATCTCTTGGTTAGTCTTTTGAAGCTCCTGCTCGTAGAATGTACCTTGAATTTCCTCTTCGTTGTAGTCTCTAATTTTGTATGTTACAGGGTTGGTATACTGAATCTCTGATACTGTAAACACCTCCTCAGTCCATCTCGGTGTGTACCCCTTCTCAAAGGTCTTCTTCTTTTCAGTAATCCTAACCCTATTACCAACAGCAAATTTCGGTTCTGAGTGACTTGTTGGCACTTCGTGCCCGACGCGTTGCGTTGGCATCCCCTTAGGGTGCGGCTGCGCCCCACTATACAGATTCCTATACACACGAGTCTCATTCTTTTTCATACTAGCTTCTACAGGAGTCATCTTTATCGAAGAATGCTTTGTGATGTTATATTGATCCACAAGATTATTCAATATATTAATGTATTTTCTGGTGGAATTAGCGGTGAAGTACTTCCACATTTGTTCCTTCATTGTTCTGTTCCATCTCTCAACCACAGATGACTTTTCTTCATTCTCCGTACTGTATAGCTCAACAAGGTTTTGTACATTCTTGTTATAGAACTCTTTACCCTTGTCCACCCACATTTTCTTCGGTCTCCGCTCCTTAAAGATCTGTTTCAATGCATCTGCAACAGACTTTCCAGTTTTATCTTTTAGCGGTATCATCCAACCATACTTTGAAAAGATGTCAATTACAGTCAACAAGTACTTGACGTTTTTGTTTTCTCTGGAAAAACTTTGCATGTCTACTAAATCAGCAGCCCAAATTTCATCTATACCATTAACGTAGACTCTTCTTTTTTGAAACTTTGTATTGACTGGCTTATGTAATTCTTTAGCTAATTGGTTAGTCCAAACTATTTGAGCTTTTTTTTTTGTTCCACACCCATCCCAAAGTTCATCTTAGTTCCAATTATTTTTTGGACGATGCTTCTGTCTAACCTTTCACGTACAGATGGGTTGTAAATTCCATCCAACTCGTTAATCATGCTCTTATCACACACAGTATTCCTCGTGCTGGTGTCTTTATGTTTAGCATAACACACATCATGATGGTATGCAGCTTTATCAACACGATTTATTGGGATGCTCCAAGGCTTAGGAGTCATGTCTATATTCAGCCTTTTGTTAAGCTTTGTTCCAGGGCCAGTAAAGTTATGACCTGGTAGATGCATTTCAAAAGGTAGCTTGTTGATTAGGTTGTTGACAAATCCTTTACCCTCAACATTACAGGGTGCAAGGGTGCGGCTGCGCCGCACAGAGCCTTTGACGAATTGGGTTTTTGTAGAACCGCAAACGCTACATTTACCCTTTTTCATATTTCTTCCATTTTTAGTGACAAGAGTTTCCAAGTCATAAGTATCAGTAAGCTCTCGACATTTTACGCAATACATTGTCATCGTTTTTAATATAAAAAGATATTGTTTATATTAAAAACAATGGAAGTGAAAGATCTCTCGTGGAATGAAATGCAATACAAAAGGTTTAATCACTCTTTACTCCCCAAGTCAATACGGGGAGTAATTATTGGGAAGTCAGGTTGTGGAAAGACTACCTTGCTGTTGAATCTGCTACTCAATACGGGCTGGTTAGACTACAATCAATTATCTATATTTGGTAAAAGTTTGTTTCAACCAGAGTATAGGATATTGAAAAAGGCTTTTGAGGAAAAGCTTCCTAAAGAAGCGATCATTCAGTTATTTAACAATCAGGAGGAGATTATGAGTCTGGATGCTTCCCCGGAAACTATAGTTGAGGAGATGAGTAAAAATTTAAAATACAAGTCTGACATCAAATGCAGCTTTTATGAGACGTCAGAGGATGTACCAGATCCACGTGAACTTAATCCAAACAACAAAAACCTTATGATCTTTGATGATCTGTTGCTTGAAAAGCAGAACAAATGTGAGTCATACTACATTCGTGGAAGACATTCAAACGTGGACTGTTTCTATCTATCACAAAACTATTTTAAACTTCCGAGACAGACTATCCGCGAGAATGCAAACTTTATCGTTCTGTTCCCCCAAGATCTTAAGAACATTAACCACATCTACAACGATCATGTCAGCAGTGATATGTCAAACGATGAGTTTAGAATTTTATGCAAAAATACATGGGAACAACCACATGGTTTTGTTGTGATTGACTTGTCTTGTAAGAAACATAATGGAAAGTATAGGAGTGGGTTTGATAATTTTTACATCCCATAAACAAATATATATGATATATAAAATGAATGTGGCAAACAATATTGATCTGCTAGTGGGGTGCAGCCGCACCCTAGAACAGATAGCAAAAAATACAGAACCCAAACGCTCATTCCAGATTGTGGTGAGTGATAATAGTACGCATATCAAAACCAAATTTAATCCACCGTTACAACTCAATAGTGGGGCGCAGCCGCACCCTAAGAAGTATGAAATGGCTCTAGTCAACCTAAATACGTACTACAGCTTTCCAAACATCGATTCTACAAACAACGTCTTTAGATACTCTCATGACGGGGGTAATTCATGGGTGAAGATTATTATCCCTATAGGAAGTTATGAAATCAAAGATCTTAACGCAATTATTCAGTTAGAAATGAGGCAAAATGGTCACTATAACATCCACAATAATGATGATTATATTAGATTATCAGCTAATTTTAATACTCAGAAAGCCATACTCACGTTAAAAAACAACTATCAAGTTAATTTTGATAAGGGGCGTAATTCTCTCAGAAATGTTTTAGGATTTAAGGGTAGAATTTACACTGATCTCTATAATGAGTCTGAAAAAGTGGTTGATATTATGTCAATTAATAGTATATTTGTCAACGTAGATATAATTTCAAGCTCATTTGTGAATGGAATATCAAGACCTATAATATATAGCTTTTTCCCTAACGTATCACCTGGATATAAAATCATTGAAAACCCGAAAAACTTGGTGTATCTTCCTGTAACGATGGACACGATCAGTAGAATGGATACAATTTTAACAGATCAAGACGGAAAACAGCTTAATCTCCGAGGAGAACAGTTGACCATGCGATTTTATATGCGAGAGATTTGATTTAAAAAAAAGAATATTGTATAAAATGAGTTATACGAATGTAAAAGTGTCAATTTCAGACGGTCAAAATGAGAAGCTTAAATCAGGTCTTCAATCTGGAGAAGCTGTTTCTATAAGATTAAGCCATCACGATTTGAGTGGAGAAGATATACTCGCACTAACAAAGGCTCAAGTCACTAAAATGACAAAAGCTTATCAAGATGGAAAGGGGGTAACGTTCAAGATGAGTAAAACTCAAATCAGACATAATCTTAAAGTGGAAGGAGGATTTCTCGGACTACTAGCAGGTTTAGCATCTAAAGTAGCTCCCTTTCTAATGAAATCAGTTCTCCCATCCTTAGGTATTGGAGCTCTGTCAGGATTAGCTAGTACGGGTGTGTCAAAGTTAATGGGAAATGGATTATACCTTAAAAAGGGTGGATGTGTTTGTCAGGTAGAAACAGACGGAAAAGGACTCTATTTGGGGCAATCGAGTGGTTCCGGGTTTGAATCAGTGGGGGATGGTTTGTATCTGAAACAGGAGGGTGGTCTTTATGATGGACGGGGGTTATTACTTGGTAAAAACAGCCCCTTCAGTGGTATCCCACTCTTAGGATTGCTTTTGTAGTGGGGCATATATTTCGGGGGACCGCTACGCGTCGGGGAAACTTGTTTCCCAACAAGTTCCCCAGCCGCAAGATGAAATTTGGGGCACCGTAAGGTGCCACCCTATACTCTTCATGGTATATAATACCTTATATATATGATTTAAAAACATATAATCATATATAAAATTATGGAATGCAATTTAGGACATGAATATCGTTTACAGAGAATAAGTGAAATTCAGAAGTTGCTTGAAAATGAACGCGATAAGCGACAGACTCTGAGTAAAAAGTATCATCGTGTATTTAACACGATATCATATATTTATACGGGTCTCATAACTGTTAGTATGGGGCTTGGTGTAAGTGGAATTGGTTTACTTTCAACCATTATCGCAGCTCCAGTAGTTGTTGCTATGGAAGCTGCAGCTCTAGGGATAGGATTACTTACCATCGGTGGAAGTTTTATAAATAAGAAACTCTCCTCAAAGGCGGAAAAACATTTACAGATTAAGATAATGGCAGAATCAAGCCTAGCCACAATCCAAGATTTTATTTCAAAGGCTCTTATAGACGACTATATGTCAGATGAAGAGTTTAGCTTGATAGCTTCTGAGTTAGACAAGTTCAACAAGATGAAAGAGGAGTTGAAACTAAGATCCAAAAAAGTCATAGAACAAGAATGTGAAGAAGCAACAAAGTCTATCAGCAAAATGTTTGAAAAGAACGCAACACGTGCCAATCAGAACAACAATGCAAAAGTGTGATGAAAAACGTGATGAGAAACGTGATGAAAAACGTGATGAGAAACGTGATGAAAAACGTGATGAGAAACGTGATGAAAAACGTGATGAGAAACGTGATGAAAAACGTGATGAGAAACGTGATGAAAAACGTGATAAAGATAATCTAGCCTCATTAAAAATGTCGTTTTTAAAAATAACAGACCCGAAGAAGAGGGATTTTATTGTTCAAGAGTTCCTTAAAACTAGACGGAATATTCAGCAAAGTAATATTTCTGAACGCGTAGATGAACGGGAGTTGCAAGGTAATCTCTCAAAGTTCTTTAAACCTGTGACATCAAATCAACGGGAGTTGACGGAGGATATTCTTAGTGAGCTTAAACCTATAAAACAAGGGATTAAGGCGGTGCAGCAAGCTACACAAGAGATTCCAACGGCAATCCAATCGATAACGTTTCCTCAGTTTCCAAGTATTCAGATGTTAGAGAAAAAAGAGCACCCTACAACAGAGACCAGCTTTATTGGTCCCATTGCGGAACAGTACTTAAGAAAGTTTGCATCAAAGGATGATGTTGATAAGACCTATGGGATATATGACAAACATGGCAACTTCTTCATTGGTGATCAGCAACTGACAATTGTTGATGAGAGTTTATTTATTGGAAATAAAGAATATGAGGGGTCACCAGGTCTATGGGAATTATTGATGAGTAAGAAACCAGATCCTAATATTTACACGGATCAAGACTATAATAATTATGCTGAGATAATACACAGCACCAACACATTACACAGGGGTAATAACCCTAATGTTAACCAACCAAAGGCGAGTAAGAGTTGGAAGTGGAAAAATCTCTTGAAAACGATGTGGCAGGCGCAAAACGTGAGTGCTCACTCCATTCCCACATCTACCGGAAGTGGTCTGGAACGAGGCGGCGCAGCCAGCTGCACAAGTGAAACGAGGCAACAAGTTGGGAAACAAGTTTCCCCGACGCGTAGCGGTCCCTACCTTCTCCCCAACGCAGACGATTTGGTGGCTAGGTTGGATCTCCTGATGGCAAGCAAGTCAGCGGGAAACACTGGAGTAAACGATGAGATTTTATACATTTTGAATCACTTGAAGAGTCAAAACATTATTGACAATGATTTATATAAAAAAATGTTACTATAAAAAAAGTAAGCATGTTAATCATAAATCATCATGGATATGAAAACCGTTATGCCTATGGAGGATCGGGAATCTTTGAGTCTTTAGCAAATGTAGTTGGAAGAGTATTCTCATCCACTGCAGCGAAGACTATAGGTAATGTTAGTTCGAATCTGGTTAAAGAAGGTGCAAAGAAGGCTTTACAGGCAGGACAGAAGGCAGCCCTCGATGCGGGTACAACTCTCGTTAAAAAGGGGGTGACCAAGTTGCTTAGTAGGCCACAGCCGCTCCCAACACTCAATTCTAAATCGCACGCAATCCTAGCTAAATACGCCAACCTAGTGGGGCGCAGCCGCACCCTAGCACCTAGTGGGGTGCAAAGAAGCTCACATCATACCCCACGTCATAGTGGGGCGCGGCCGCACCCTAACATTAATAACTTAATAAATGGTTCTGGGGCATATATTTCGGGGGACCGCTACGCGTCGGGGAAACTTGTTTCCCAACAAGTTCCCCAGCCGCAAGATGAAATTTGGGGCACCGTAAGGTGCCACCCTAATCAAAACGCTATTGCAATACAAGATCTTGTTCGAAGGATGAACTTTAAGAAAAATTGAAAATGAGTTAAAGAAAAAATATCAGAAATTAAAACAATGGACATGAGTAATTTAGAATTTAAATTATGCAGGTGTTATGATATTTATAACGATTCTGATTCTGATTCTGATTCCGAGTTGGAAGATGATGAGCTAATAGTAAAAAAGAGAGAGATCATTGTCAAAAGAAGAAATTCTATTGTATTTGAGGAAGATGATGAGGATTCTGAGGATGAGGAAGATGATGAGGATTCTGAGGATGAGGAAGATGATGAGGATTCTGAGGATGAGGAAGATGAAGGTTATGAAAGTGATGTTGAGGATTCTGAGGATTCTGAGGAGGATTGAGGATTTTGCGGAGTATTTTATATTAAGTAATAAGTTAAGTTAAACAAAAAGAATTTAGTAGGATATGTTTTGGTTTTTTTAACTTGTGGAAAATGAGTTAAAAAAATATCTTGTTATTATAAAAATGGACATTTTAAATTTTACCGAGACACCTATAGTAGATGAAAGTATTGAAGAATATCAATATCATGAGTATGAATCTGTTACGGGGACGAGTCTAAACAATCCTGGGGAGATCAGGCTTAACATTGAGACACAGGATTTATTCACTCATCCGAGTGAGTCCTATCTCATTGTTGAGGGTCGACTTGTAAGATCTGATACAGGGGGTCAATATAATAATGTTGACAACATTACCCTTACAAACAATGCAATTATGTATCTGTTTAGTAATATTAAATATCAGCTTTCTTCGCAAGAGATTGAATCTATCAACTCCCCAGGACAAGGAACCACGATGTTGGGATTGTTAAAATACCCCAACGACTTTAGCAAAAGTCAGGGTTTGAATCAGTTATGGTGTAAGGACAATGGAATTAACGCAAAGTGGGATGCTGATGACGCAGGGTATAATGCAGGATATGCAATTAGACAACAATATCTCATCGGATCCCCAACACCTAAAGGAACTTTTAGCTTTCGAATCCCCCTAAAACATATCTTCGGTTTCTGTGAAGATTATACCAAAATCATTTACGGTCTTAAGCAAACTCTAACACTTGTTAGGAAAGGAAACGATGATGCAATCTTTAGAAGCGCTGCTGATGCAGGAGGAGGAGCAGGTACTTTACCAGAAGCTGGTAAGGTAATTCTTGATAAGGTTTCTTGGTGGATGCCACACGTGTTACCAGCTGACAGCGAAAAGTTTCAGCTTTACAAGACAATTGAGTCTAAGGCAACTCTACCAGTTGCTTACCGTATGAGACAATGTGAAAGTATTTCTGTGCCTCCAACCACAAACTTTACCTGGAGACTGAGTGTTAAGTCTTCATCGGAAAAACCACGTTGGGTTATTGTTGCATTTCAAACTAATAAAGATAGTGACCAAACGACAAATCCAGCTGTTTTTGACAATCTTAATGTGAGGAATATGTATGTCATGTTGAACTCAAGTAAATACCCAGCTGCTGATTACAATGTATCATTTCCTAAGCAACAGTTTAGTCGATTGTATGGAGATGCCGTATCCTTCAGATCCAAGTTTTATAGCATGAATGAAATGGTAAGTAACCCTAACATCACTCCAAGTGATTACAAGGATATATACCCACTCTTTGTGTTTGATGTGAGCAAGCAGAGTGAAAGGTTAAAGATCTCTGTAACTGACATCCAAGTCAAAGCCCAATTACATGCAAATGTACCTGCTAATACACAAGCCTTTGCTATGGTTATTTCAGACAGAATGCTCTCTTTTCAGTCAGACGGACAGAAGATGAGTGTTATATATTAGTGGGGCAAAAGGTCACTTTGTTCCACAGCCGCACCCTAGTGGGGCACAATGTTAAAAATGAGTTAAAGAAAACAAATCTATAATAAAATGATAAATAAACTTCCAGAACTAATACAGATCCTGAAAGACAACAAAATAGAAGGCTACTGTCGCTGCAACAAGCCTCAATTAATAGAGTTATTAAGAGGAAGAGATCTTTTACCTAAAGAGGTTGAAAAACCAGTTAGTGGGGCATATATTTCGGGGGACCGCTACGCGTCGGGGAAACTTGTTTCCCAACAAGTTCCCCAGCCGCACCCTAAGGGCTCGTCCCTCGCTAAACCAAGGTTTGAAAAATTAAAGACAATTCGAAACAACCCAAAGCATGTAACATTAACAGATGTCGAATTAAATGAGGAGTATAAATTCCCATCAATCTACAAGGCAGCTTGTTTCATCAAACGCTCACCAAGAATCATAACATTTTGGAGTGGTAGGGTTTGGAATAATAAGTACCTAGTAAAAATTGATGAGGATTAAATTTAAATAGATTATACTATAATTTAGTATAACCTATTTCTTTACGTGATTTATTTTGAAAAAAAAATTTAAATAATTTTTTTGAAAATGGCTTAAAGAAAATAAATCTATAATAAAAATGAATATGTTCAAGAGAATCGGTAAAAAAGCTTTGAATGCTGTTTCAAGTGTAACACCTCAGTTTATCAAAAACGCGGCAACACGTGTGACGCCTCAGTTTATCAAAAACAAGGCAACACAATTCACTGAATGGCTTAGTGATTATGTTGAGCCACAAACCTTCACCCAAACATTGGATGAGATCAAAGAGCATGTATAAAATACATACAAGAAACCTTTCGAAGTTGAGGAAATTAGGTCGGCTTTAAGAAGATTTACTACACAATACGAGATTAAAGGAAGAAGCGGTTACATTCCAGAAACATTTTTAAATGCTGTAAAGCCTGATGTTGTTAAACTTATTTCCGCAAACCGTATGACAAAAATTAAAGTAATTCTTAACTGTAGGATGGAGAAAACTAGTATATTAACAGGTGATGTTATTTCAGAACCTTCATCATTTCACTCTCATATTGAGGTTAATTTAGAAGGAACAGATGCGAGTGATCTGTATGACACAATTACTGATAGGATTATGGAAGCATTATCAAACTTTCAAAGACAGGGTAGTAATTGGATCTTTAAAGAAATTATTAGTTTGGAGCTTCATACAGTCATGTATAAACCACTACGAGGTAATTCTTATATTCCACTCCCTGAAAAGCTTGCATTAAAAAAGGCAATCATCAACATGAAAAACGAGGATGATATGTGCTTTAAGTGGAGTGTTGTTAGAGCGTTAAATCCGGTAAAATGTCATGAGGAGCGTATCTCAAAACTATTAAAACAACAATCGGAAGAACTCAACTGGGACAAGATCACATTTCCAGTTGACCTTAAAACCATAGATAGGTTTGAAAAACAAAATGTCACCATCTCCGTTAATGTCTTCGGTTATGAAAATGGAGACGTTTATCCTCTTAGGATTAGTAAGGCGCATGAGTATGAAATTGATTGTGGGGCGCAACGTGTTGCGTCGCACCCTTCCCCAAATTTGGGGAATCAAAAATTACATCGTTCCACGCGCCCCATTAACCTTTTACTTATAGATAATGGGGAGAAACAACATTACTGCCTCATTAAAAGCATGAGCAGATTGTTGTCCATCCAAATGAGTAAGGATGGACATACAAGACATTACTGCCTCCGATGCCTTAACTCTTTTATCTCAGAGGAATCCTTAGGTAAGCATAAAGAGTACTGCGACTCAAATGATGCTGTAAAGATTGAAATGCCGGAGAAAGGATCAACCTTAAAATTTAAACACTTTTTCAAACAAATGAGAGTGCCTTTTGTAGTGTATGCCGATTTTGAAAGCTTCACCCAAAAGTTGGATACAACCCAACCCAATCCAGAAAACAGTTACACCAAACGGTATCAAAAGCATACACCTAGCGGGTTTTGCTACTACATTAAATGCTTTGATGATGAGGTTTACAAAAAAATTAGTGGCACAAATTCTGTTATTTACACAAAGCAATCTGAAGATGAGGATGTATCTCAAATTTTTGTTGAAAGCCTGGAACAAAGCATTAAAAACATTTACAAAAAATGTGGACATGCAAAGATGATCATCACAACAGATGAGCAAAAGGCTTTCGAAAAGGCAACAGCATGCTGGATATGTCAAGAAGATTTAGTTCCCACTGATAGGGTAAGAGATCACTGTCATTTTTCTGGTAAGTATCGAGGAGCTGCTCATAACACTTGCAACCTCAAGTACCGAAAACCAAAGTTTACTCCCGTTATATTCCACAACCTAAGTGGGTATGACTCCCACCTGTTCATTAAAAACTTAGGTAAAACGGAGGGTAATATTAATTGCATCCCTAACAACGAAGAAAAATACATCTCATTCACCAAAGAGTATGTAATTGACAGTTTTACCAACAAAGCAGGAGAAGAAAAGGAGGTAAAACATCAGCTGCGGTTTATTGACAGTTTCAAGTTTATGGCTTCTAGTCTAGATAAACTGGTAGGTAATCTTCAGAAAGATCAATTTGTAAACTTGAAAAGCAAATATAAAGGTGAGAAGTTAAGTTTGCTAACACGAAAAGGTGTTTATCCATATGACTACGTCGATGGTCTTGAAAAGTTGGCTGAAACGCAGTTACCTCCAAAGGAAGAGTTCTATTCCAAGTTAAGTGGCGATAACATTTCAGACAAAGACTATGTACACGCACAACAGGTTTGGAAAGAGTTTGAATGTAAGACAATGAGAGACTATCATGATCTCTATCTTACATCAGATGTATTGCTTTTAGCAGATGTCTTTGAAACCTTTAGAGATGTTTGTATGAAGAACTACTCTTTAGATCCTGCTTGGTATTATACAGCACCTGGTTTGTCTTTGGATGCTGCATTAAAGTACACCAAGGTTGAGTTAGAACTGTTGAGCGATCCAGACATGTTACTCATGATTGAAAAGGGGATTAGAGGAGGCGTTAGCAGTATCATGACTCGGCATGGAAAGGCCAATAATAAATACATGGGGGATGAGTTTGATCCTAAAAAGGATAGTACGTATCTACAGTATTTGGATGCAAACAACTTGTATGGATGGGCTATGAGCAAACCTCTACCCACAAGTGGTTTCGAGTGGATGAGTGATGATGAATTAAATAATTGGAAAGAGGAAAAGTGTATTTTGGAAGTTGATTTAGAATATCCAAAAGAGTTACATGATTTACATAATGACTATCCTTTAGCTCCTGAAAGTATCAGAATAAATAATGTAAATAAATTAATTCCTAATCTAAACAATAAATACAAATATATTGTTCACTATGCAAACCTTAAATTATATGAAAGCTTGGGTTTAAAAATTACAAAAATTCATAGAGGTATCAAGTTTATTGAAAGTGCTTGGTTGCAAAAGTACATTGATCTCAATACATCTCTTAGAACAAAAGCAACCAATGACTTTGAAACAGACTTTTTCAAAGTTATGAACTGCTCTTTTTTTGGAAAAACGATGGAAAACATCAGAAACAGGGTTGATATTAGGCTTGTAAATAATGAAGGTAAGGCTATAAAGATTGCAGCCAAGCCAAACTACAAACATTGTACCATCTTTGATGAAAACTTAATAGCTGTTCATATGAAGAAGACTAAGATTAGGTTTGACAAGCCGGTTTACCTGGGTATGTCTATCCTTGATTTAAGCAAGACTTTGATGTATGATTTTCATTACAATTACATCAAAACAAAATATGATAACAAAGCTAAGCTATTGTTCACTGACACTGACAGTTTAGCATACGAAATTAAAACTGAGGACTTTTACAGAGATATAAGTCCAGATGTAAATAATATGTTTGATACAAGTGGAATACCAAACAGTCATCCCTCTTGTATACAAACTGGTATAAACAAAAAGGTTGTCGGTATGATGAAGGATGAATGTGGAGGAAAGATTATGAGCGAGTTTGTCGGACTGAGAGCTAAATTGTATTCATATAAGATGTATGAAAATAGTGGAGCGCAACCTAAGGAAGAATCAAAGCGCTGAAGGCACTTCATTTCTTTGGGTACACCTACCTGTACACTAATTGAGTTTCCATGATATATTACATTAACATATATGTATGCATTGTGATGGAAATGGTTGGAAACCATATACAATTAGGTGGAAGTTTAAACAGCACTAAGTAAAAACTCATGCCAATGCCAAATTCATCAGTGTATATAAAAATATCGCTCACCTGGTTTAATAGAACTTCAAGTTTTCAGAGCTTTTACCCTTTACATAATAAGGAATGTAAGCTCAGCACGCTGGCAGCCATGTTTTCAATAGATCAGAATTATTGGAACAATCTTAGTTCATACAATTTTTAAATCAGGCCAGCACTTTTGGACTAGAAGGTTTTTTAAGATTTGGCAATTTTCCCCTTTTCTGATGCCGCAACAGCCAAAGTTCTACTTGAATTAAATTCTTCGAACAACTTTGGAAGGGGGGCCACCTAAGGACCATTCCTGTGAAGTTATTTTGAAATCTGTATATCGGTTTAGTAGAAGAAGATTTTTTAAAGTTTTAACAATGCACATATAAGGAAAACAAGCCCCGCCCCCTTGCGGCCATGTTTTTCAACGGATTGGAAATATTTGAACAATCTTGGTAGAGGATGCCCTAAGGAACACTTGTGCAAAATAATTTTCAAATCGGGCGAGCACATTTGGACAAGAAGATTTTTTAAGATTTTGCAATTTTCCCCTTTTCTGATGCCGCAACAGCCAAAGTTCTACTTGGAATTAAATTCTTTGAACAACTTTGAAAGGGGACCACCTAAGGACCATTCCTGTGAAGTTATTTTGAAATCTGTCCATTGGTTTAGTAGAAGAAGATTTTTTAAAGTTTTAACAATGCACATATAAGAAAAACAAGCCCCGCCCCCTTGCGGCCATGTTTTTCAACGGATCGGAAATATTTGAACAATCTTGGTAGAGGATGCCCTAAGGAACATTTGTGCAAAATAATTTCAAATCGGACCAGCACATTTGGACAAGAAGATTTTTTAAGATTTGGCAATTTTCCCCTTTTCTGATGCCGCAACAGCCAAAGTTCTACTTAGAATTAAATTATTTGAACAGCTTTGAAAGGGGACCACCTAAGGACCATTCCTGTGAAGTTATTTTGAAATCTGTCCATTGGTTTAGTAGAAGAAGATTTTTTAAAGTTTTAACAATGCACAGATAAGGAAAACAAGCCCCGCCCCCTTGCGGCCATGTTTTTCAACGGATCGGAAATATTTGAACAATCTTGGTAGATGATGCAATAAGGAACATTTGTGCAAAATAATTTTCAAATCGGGCTAGCACATTTGGACAAGAAGATTTTTTAAGATTTTGCAATTTTCCCCTTTTCTGATGCCGCAACAGCCAATGTTCTACTTGGAATTAAATTCTTTGAACAGCTTTGAAAGGGGACCACCTAAGGACCATTCCTGTGAAGTTATTTTGAAATCTGTCCATTGGTTTGGTAGAAAAAGTCATTTGTAGGAAATTGTTAACAGACGGTCAGACGACGACGACGACGGACGACGGACATTCAGTGATCACAAAAGCTCACCTTGCACTTCGTGCATAGGTGAGCTAAAAACATGAGGCACATGTGGAAATAATATTTGATAAACAAGTATCATAAGAAATGTGGAGTAATAAGATGGCCACGAAATAGCACAGACTCACTTGTTAAGTTTTGGCATAATTGTTAACCAAACAATTTAAAATGTAATCAAAATATTGTAACAAGAAGGCCATGATGGCCCTCGATCGCTCACCTAAGTGTTAACAAGATTTTCCTTAAATTTGACCTAGTGATCTAGTTTATGACAGGACATGAGCCAGTTTCGAACTCGGCCTAGATATCAATAAGACAAACATCCTAACAAAGTTTCCACGCTTTAGCCAAAAATGTGGCTTCAAGAGTGTTGACAAGATTTTCCTTAAATTTGACCTAGTGATCAACTTATTAACCGGTCATGACCCAGTTTTGCAGTTGGCCTAGAAATCACTCAGACAATCATTCTGACAAAGTTTCATTATTCTCAAGCCAAAGATATGGCTTCCAGTGTTAACAAGATTTTCCTTAAATTTGACCTAGTTTTCGACTAGACATGACTCGGTTTTGAACTTAGCCTTGATATCACTCAGACATACATTATTCTGACAAAGTTACAAAAATGTGGCTTCCATAGTGTAAACAATATTTTCCTTAAATTTGACCTATTGACAGAGTTTTTGATTGGACATGACCTAGTTTCGAACTTGGCCTAGATATCACTTAAAGTTTCAACATGTTAAGCCAATAATGCATCTTCCTCAGTGTTAACAAGGTTTTCCTTAATTTTGAACTAGTGTCCTAGTTTTGACACCACATGACCATGTTACGAACTTGTCCAGGTTCTTATCGAGATGATTGGATGCAAAAGTAGTCTGTAGTGTTCACATAATTACAGATACAATTGCATCATTCCAATGTTTTTGAGAGTATATTTAACTTGTTCTTTTCTGCTATAGCTATTTTTTTTTAACTCAAAGCAATATTTTTTACTTTCCTTGGTGCAGATTTACCATGTGTTCCAGGATGTTTAAGGTCCTGTGCTGCAGATATGTTTAATTTGAGAAAGTATTATAAAACATTGACTAGATATCACTAAGACAAACATTCTTACAAAGTTTCAACATGCTCAAGCCAATAATGTGGCTTACAGTGTTAACAAGAGTTTCCTTGTGACCTAGTTTTTGACAGGAGAAGACCCAGTTTCGAACTTGACCTCATTATAACTTATACAAACATACTTACAAAGTTTTAACATGCTCAACCCAAAATATAGCTTCCAGAGTGTTAACAAGATTTTTTTCTCAATTTGACCTAGTGACCTGGCTTCTAACCAAACATGACCCAAATTCGAACTTGTCCAAGATTTGATGGAAATGAATTTTCTGACAAATTGTCATGGTGATTGGATGTTAAATGCAGTCGGTAGTGTTTTTTATAAGGGTAAATGTTGACGACGCAGGTCAGATGATGGAATGAGGCCAGACAAAATGTTATCCCAATACCTCAACTTGCACTGCGTGCATAGGTGAGCTTAAACGGGCACAGGTCAATACTAAATCATCAATGACCACCGACAAACATGGAGCAAAGGTTTTGATAACAAGAGGGCCACGACGGCCCTTGATCGCTCACCTAAATGTTAACAAGATATTCCATAAATTTGACCTTGTGACCTAGTTTTTGACTGGACATGACCCAGTTTTGAACATTGCCTAGATATCACTAAGACGAACATTCTAACAAAGTTTCAACATGCTCAAGCCACACATGTGGCTTTTAGAGTGTTAACAAGGTTTTCCACAAATTTGACCTTGAGACCTAGTTTTTGACTGGACATTACCCAGTTTCAAGCTTGGCCTACATATCGCTAAGACAAACATTCTGGCAAAGTTTCAACATGCTCAAGTGAAAAATGTGGCTTCCAGAGTGTTAACAAGAATTTCCATAAATTTGACCTAGTGTCCTTGCGTTTAACCGGATATGACCCAGTTCCGGACATGACCTAGATATCACTAAGACAAACATTCTGACAAAGTTTCAACATGCTCAATCCAAAAATATAGCTTCCAGAGTGTTTACAATGTTTTCCACAAATTTGACCTTGAGACCTAGTTTTTGACCGGACATGACCCAGTTCCAAACTTGCCCGATATTTCATGGAGACGAATGTTCTGGCAAGATTTCATGGTGATTGGAGGCAAAATGTAGCCTGTAGTGTGTTAACAAGGGTAAAATGGACGCTGGCCGGACGCCGGACAAAATGTGATCCCCTTGCACTTTGTGCATAGGTGAGCTAAAAATATGGAAAATCTATGTAAAAATAAAGGTAGCATAGAAGAAAAGAGTTGAATACATAGTTGCAAATATATCACCACTATGATCATTTTATATCCCTTTGTGACAATGTTTCCAGATGTCTTCAGGTGCAAATGTATTAAATGCTCTGCAAGTTGAAAAAGGGTTTTGCATTTCTGGGAACAAAGATATTTTTTACAAGCATACTCAATTAAAAGCTGTGCTTTATGAAGTAAAGAAACTATTAGTTTCCCTCTTTCTTACATACAAATAATATTTAAGATTCTATCAGTTTTGTCAAGTGAAAACATTACCCAATAAACTGTCAATCAAACAGACAAGATTACTTCAGCAGATGACAATAAGAAAGTATCTGTGATGTGGCATCTGATCTTTTTCAAATCAAAACATCTCATGCTCAGACTAATATTGGTGGTAATAAACCATATAGTGAGTCGATCAATTCTTAACACATAAACACAGAGAATGAATTCACCAATCTTTTATATTTTTATTATTATTTTTAAATATTACTTTTGGGAAACAGGCTGGATACATGTATCACCATTACTCATTATAATAAGGTGACAGTCTAAAACACTGACAAATTAAGTAGACCCAGATCAGAAAGCAATACTCCTCTAAAATGGGTATGCATACTGTACCAATTTCAGTTCATACTACTTGTGTCAACACATTTTAAAATGCATGCATCAACCTTGAACAATAAATTGGGTTTCATGCCATTTCAACAGTATATGGGTTATATCTAAGTATAACTGTGCTTATACATACTACAATTAAATTAGTATTGCTAAGAGATGTGCAGTACACTATGACCTGCTGTGGACAGAAATCCAGACTGCCTTTTCAAAGAGCAATGCAACAGTTCTAGTTATTCACACATGCGAATAATTAGAACTGCTGCATGGCTGTTTCCTTGATGCGCTATAAAAATGTGTTTACTTTTCATAACAAGAGGTTCATGATGGCCCTATATTGCTCACCTGATTAATTAGATTGTTAATGTGTTTAAAACAACCATGTTTTTTAAGAAACATTTGTGCCAAATTTTAACAGTTTACAATTTACATATAAGAACAAGAGGCCCATGAGGGCCTTTGGTCAAAAGGAAACAAGCTCTCATGCATACATAGATACTGTATAAGTTTGGTAATCATTGGAATGAATGTATATTGTTTTATGGCGCATAGACAGCTAAGGTCATTTAGCGCACAATTAAATTTTATTATTCATGATCCCTGGATAAACAAATCAGTACTAGGTTAGAAAATGTGCCTTGCCCAAGGGCACTCCACTATGACCGAATTGCCGCAACTGGGGATCGAACCAGGGACACCCTGTTTCGAAATCCTCGACGCTGACCACTCGAGCACAGCAAATTCCTAGTAATCATTGGAACGTAAATGATGACTCTATCATGTTCACAAGGTCAATTATAGCAATTCAGCCAATTTAAAGGGTCATAATCCTGACATGCATAAATGGTTTTCGAAAGGAACCAAGCTCTCACAGATATCTAGCTACTGAATAAGTTTGGTAAGCACCAGGTGATAAATAATGATTTATTGTGCTCACAATGTCAATTATAACTATTTTCCTGATTTTAAAGGGCCATAGTCGTGTCATGCATAAACATATCTGGCTGATCTCCGAAAGGAGCCGAGCTGTCACAGATATCTAGCTATTGAATAAGTTTGATAAACATAAGATAATGAATGAAGCTTTTATCGCGTTCACAAGGTCAATTATAACAATCTTGCCAATTTTAAAGGGCCATAATCCAGTTGTGCATTGATGGACCTGACTGGTTTACGAAAGGAACCGAGCTCTGGATAAGTTTGATATAAATCTGATTAAAATAAGAGTTTATCGTGTTATTAAGAAATTGTGGACGTATGGCAGACAAAGTGTGATTACAATATCTCACCTTGTCACTATGTGACAGGTGAGCAGATAAACGCATCAGAGAAATGAATAACAGATCTGCCAAAGCAAAAATAATTGTATCATCATATATCTATTGACCACTTGAAAACATCAATAACTCTTTACGATAAACATCAATCTGAGCATGCATATTATCTGATCAATCAGATCAAATTGCACAAAGGTGGAGGTTTGTCTGAATGTATTCTAGTCTCAAAGACCTTTGTTCCTGTTACAGAATGACACTCAACTATGCTACTTAAACTGTTTCATTGTGTGCTTATAGAAATACAGCAAACAGTGTTTATACACATATCCATTTACATCAAAATTTAAGACCAAGATTAGTAAAACATGCAGGTTTACAACATAGGAGCAAGTTTTAGTGTTACTCAAAATGAACATTTGTTTTCAAAGTGACTCTAAATGTTCATTTTTATAGCATTGCAAGCTTTGTTGTAACATTTTGAAAGTTGAATTGTAGAACAGTTAACAAGAGGGCCAAGATGGCCCTAAATCATGCACTCTTAGTGATAGTAAATTAGCAACAAATATTTAACTGCAAATATCTGTGAAAATTTGAACAGGAGCTCATGTATATGATATTGCAAGGAATGGACACTCTGTTAAAGAAATAGCTTATCAGTAAAGGTCATTTGTTTCTTGAAATGTAACAAGTTTTGTCGTTTTGTACCTTTCCTAATGCCACATTGCTGCCCTGTTTGTCAACAAAATCAATAAGGCTTCAACAGATTTTGTAAGAGGATCACTTTAAGAACATTACTGCCAAAATATCTTGGAATCTGACCAATGAACTTTATTGAGGAAAAGGTTTTGAAAGTTTGGGTACTTTTCTCAATTTCTGATGATGCAGCAATCAAAGTTCTACACATAATGCCTACACAGATTGTAAGTTTTTGAAGAGATTGAAAAACACCCATCAAAGAAAAATTCCTATAAAGTTACCTTGAAATTGGTAGAGTGGAATGGTAGGGGTTGTCATTTGTAGGTAAAGGTTCAATTTACCCCTTTTGTAATGACGCATGGTTGCTATGATTTTGTAACCAATCACAACAGCTTGAACAAATTCAAAAACTGTATTATGGTAAACAATTTTTTTTATCTAAGGACACGTTGTTCAATAAAAATTATTATAAGCAACATGTCAAAGTCCATACAGCAAACTTAAAACAAACGTACCATGTTTCGGTTATAATTTGGATTTACACCATTTCAACAGTATTTCAGTTATATACCGAAACCATTTAACTTAACCCTTTACCACTGCAACAATTTTGCGGCAGATTGACTTTGAACATTATTTAAAAAATATCTCTATCATTGCATCAGAATGGATAAACTATTACTTAAAGTGGAAAACATTGTGATGAAAGGATAACTTGCTTGTTTTGAAATATATGTTTGCAAGTGTTTATGAAGGTCACGTTATCGTTACTTTTAGTAAATTAATACAGTGATTGTATTAAGTAGTAAATCGTATTCGTTTTGTTTGTGCAAGTATTGAATTTGAGAATGAATTCTCCTTTAGGCATTCAGAAAAATTAATATAGTCTCTTTCATCACAACATAATGTCTACAATTTATCACAGTTATTAAATTTAGATGGTTCAATGTTTTTAATAAATATCACTGGCGATGCTTTAGTATCTGATTTGGCTCTTGTATGATTCAATGAGGAAGTTAGCGATTGATTTAGAGTCAATATTTCTCATCATTGTTTTTAGAGTGTTGTTATCACTGTCCTGCCCTAAGATGTCACCAAAATGTTTATGTCGTAGTTCCTTGTAGCCTAGGCACGACACAAGGAAGTGTGTCTTGTCTTACGTGTCCTTGGTTACAGGTTCTTCTATCTAGTGGTACTCGGGTCTCCTGTATCACTCCAATTCTATGGATAGTGGGAAAACACAGCATCTGAATCACACCAATGCGGATCTTTGTTTTATTGACAATTGTCTATCTACATATTGCTCAGTTTTAAAGCAGTCTTTGAACAGTTTATACGTCTGCAGCTTTCGCGATTGATGTAACCCATCTCTCCAGGTTGTTTCCAGCTTGTGTCTCATACTAAGGTTCAAACACTTAATTATGTATTCACGCGACACATCTTTTATGGTATAAACATCAAAAAGGTTTATGAGGTAGTTGTCCTCCAGTATTTGCTTAACGTCTGCCACGTGTCCCCTGAAAGCGTTGTTTTGCCTTTATCCCAGACAAAACGCAATGTGCAACGCCTGAAACAGGTAAGCAAGATAGTTTATGCCAAAGACAAATTATATCAGTGTCTTCTGTAGAGTGGGCTATTAAGTCCTGTTTCACCGTCCAGGGCAATAAAAGAAGTTTGCTTTCGATGCCCAGAAATGTTTGTATAGCCATGTGTTGGAGTTTGTTCATGTCGTCACAGTTTTTAAATCCCCAAACACCAGCTGTGTAGGGAAACAATTGGAACAGTTTGATTGTTTACAGCCTTCAGATCCAATGGACCACAATTTTCTGACTTTGGCTATGATAGCTCCATCCGATCCATCCTTCTGGGAACTTCTGTCACATTGGAAATTTATAAATGATGTGTTACAGCACTGGAAAATAAAACAAAAGGTTAATAAATTAAATCTTCAAGATACTTTTTCGCCTTTTTACCCAATTGTGTGAAATTCAACAGGCGACTCATAAAATATTAATGACTATATAGCATTTCCCAACTCTGATTAGCGTAACTTAGGCCTCAATGATAAAGGGGAAAGCAGCTGGGTTTTTTAACTACAATACGTGTGTCCAGGCACGTAGCTGCTGTTACGCCAAAAAGCCCAAGCTTGTACATTATTTTCTTGATTCTACTTTTCTTCATATCAATAATTAATTCATTAAAGTACATGCATGATTTCTGTATAGCGGCTTGCAAATCCTATTCGGTCCAGCTACGCGCCTGGTGTCAGAGAGTTTTTTTATGTTATAGTAATATACTTAAAAACCTGTTAACTGAATGAAAAATTTAACTCTTTGGAAAATCAGTAACAATAACACGAGTCAACACACATTTTAAAACAAAAATTGCATCACACAACAATTAAATATCCTTTCCCAGATACAAAAGAAAGACGACTTTATTGAGGTGTTATTAAGGCATATTTCTATAAATGAAAGTTATTGAACGGAGTTTGTAACACTTTAACGAAAGTAGAAATAGCTGTCAAAATGAGTACAAAATAACTAGGGTACGGTCAAAATGAGTACAAAAATAACTAGGGTACGAAGATAACTTTGTTTTCAAATAAACAACATGGCAGATTGGACAGTTTCAATTGAACAATCACATTTTTTTATAAAAGCAAAACACAGAAATTAATACTTACAGAGAGGCTATTGCAAACTTATTTCAAAACACTCCGAAACTGCATATAAAAGGAAAAACGAAAAACATAACAGGTTTGCACGCCTCGGGATACGTGGGATAATACCGGGAATACATTGAAATATACCGAAATATACTGAATTATATACGAATACATACTCTGAATTAACACTCGTGTAGTACACAAATAAGCAGTTTTGAATCGACATACAAGCACAGAAAAGTAATTGTCTTTCATTACTTAATATTTGTTGAAAATTTTCCCGGGTTGGATTCCATCTTGTCAGCTGACAACTTTACACCCGTTTTATCCTTTTGACAGGATTGTGTATTTCACACTTTACTTGTTTTATTGTTGTGTAGTGTTAATTCATTTTTAAATCGGACTGACCAACAACTCCTAAGCGGTATTGTATACATATAAAAGGCCATGAGTCGATTCAAATTGCTTATTTGTGTAATTACATAAGTGTATTTCAGTATATTAAAGTCTATTTCTGTATATTCAGTATATTCCGGTATTAACACGTACCCCATATTTGAAGTTACCTACTTATGATGTAAATATACAGGTAACCTACCTGGGTTTAAAGTTAAAGGTAGGACTATAAGCCATAATAGCAGGATACTCTATTTTCAACAATAGCTTGACTACTCAATGTTTATCTATTATCCCTCCTGCTAGCAGTCTAATCTGAATTAAAAATAAATAACATATAAAGCCCCGGTCGGTAGCGACGCGGGTAGTCAATCCAGGGGTTGTGAGTTCGAACACCCCAGCTCGGCCAACATTATGATTTTTCGCCGTATTGACAAAAGTCAGTTGACAAGCGTCACTCGTCTGACGCCGAAGGCCCGGCCCGCGCAGAGCCCCGGCTAAAGGTCTCACATGAATGGAAACACCCCGGACCTTTTGCCTTACTCTGCATTTCACTCCGGCTCTCCTCGCCTCCATCCGCTAACAGTATATGTGGAAACGCAGCCAGTTGCTTTGAGAGTATGTTGTTTGGGGAACTAGGTGTGAGAAAACCAGGAAACATATGATTAGGTGAAACTGGCCGCCGTAATATGACTTGATTTTTTTTAAAAACGGCGATTAAACCCCAATTAATTTAATCATAATTTACATTATCAATAACGAATGTAAATCTATAACATTTACTCAATCGAACGCCTGGAGAAATGGAAACTATCAAATGATTTTCAAACCAAAAAATCTATCATTATACCTTCTCTATAGAAAAGCTGTATATGTTTTAAAAGGGTATTAAATAATAATGACTGCGCGAGTTTTAATTGCATACTTCAAATCAAATGTGAATATTCGTTGAATGAACTCACTTTATAATTGCATATAATGCATATTAGATATAAACGTTGAAGCTTAATTAACACCTCAAGGTGTATTGAGAACCATAAACATAGATTCAGCAACGAAATTGAGTTATGACAATATTGATATTCATGTAATATAACCCCTCCACTGGATGCCTCACTTATAAACACCGAGTCAATAATCGATGAAATGTCTTACCTATATAGTATATATCATGCACTACAGAACATGGAAGTAACTCAGCTCAAATCGTGATGAAATTACATTTTTTTATCTAACACAAAATACAACCGAAGAATACCGGTTTAATGTTATATTAAGGTAATATAAAACGCCAGGCTAGATGCCTATATTAAAGTATATATATATATATATATAATTCATAAAATATATTTACCATTTTCAAGGTCAAAGCGACTGCCTGTCGTGTTTCATCTAATATTTACATTTATAATCTTTAAAAACAACCCTTTAGCCCCAGGAAATTGTACCTAAAAAACTCACAGTTTTTTCAGTATTTCTATTTTAAAAAACAACGAATATTCCGACTCCAAGTGTTATATGACACGAAACTGGAAACCTGTTTTGCGAACCGAACATGTTTCGCGTTACGGAAGAGGAGCATACAACATAGGTAGTATGAAATCCACTATAGAGTTTCCCGTTTGAATGGACAGTGAAAACATTTTATTTTTCATTGTATACCCCTTTTAGAATAATGTCTCGTTATTCTGATATACACACACTTACATTGGATTTGTGTATCTCTATATATGTGTATAGTTAGATATGTCCAGTAAAATGACACTTTATTTTTCGTCATCAAATTTGTTCGACCCATAGCAGTGTGAATATACCGAAAGAAACTAAAGAGAACTACAAGTGAATGCGTTTCCTCTCTCTCTCTCTCTCTCTCAGTCTCCCCTCTCATCTCTTCTCTCTCTCTCTCATCTCTCTCTCCTCTCTTCTCTCTCTCTCTCCTCTCCTCTCTCTCTCTCTCTCTCTCTCTCTCTCCTCTCTCTCTCTCTCACTCTCTCTCTCTCCTCCTCCTCTCCCTCTCACTCTTCTCTCTCTCTCTCTCTCTCTCTCTCTCTCTCTCTCTCTCTCTCTCTCGCGATATATATATTAGTCCCTATGTACCCCATTATATCTCTCTGTGTATCTTCTCTCTATATATATATCTGCCCCATCTCTCTCTGTTCTCTCTATCCCTCTCTTGTAAATATTTCTCTCTTATATATATATTTCCTATATATCTTCTGTATCCCCTCTTTCTTTTTCCTTTCTTTTCGTTTCTCTCTCTCTCTCTCTCTCTCTTCTCTCTCTCCTCTCTCTCTCTTCTCTCTATCTCTCCCTTCCCCTCTCTCTCTTCTTATTTATCTCCTTCTCGCTTTCTCTTGTCTATAATGCTCTCGTTATCGCTCTTGTCATCGTTGCCAATTAGTTGCGATGTTACTTGAATCAGGGACTACTAATACGTATAAGTAGTCCCAGCTTGACTTAATTTAGAATGATTCCAAATAAGGAGTTTATATAGTTGATCTCACTAACTTATCCTTCCTCACATACATTAACAAATACGAATGAACAGACGAAAACATCTAGGAACAAAACATTGTAGCATGAAGGATGAATTAATTTCAATTGCTTTGTTACATGCGTATGCATGTGGAAAAGGTTTAAATGGTATTGTGTTCAGCAAACACTAGGTTGTTGGTAAATAATAATACTATTATGTTTAGCACTTGTTCCACTTGCAAACACATTCTGGACGTTCATGTACGGTATATGCAGCAGACGACTTTAATACATTGTGGCAAGAGGAGAAATAAGTCATGATGAGCAATTTCTCCATTTACCAGAATGTTTCCAACTCTATTCAACTTATATACATAGAGAATAATAGGTTGGTGCCGTGGATTGAGAAAGATTATC
>JASEVX010000001.1:76695797-76874695 GCA_031761405.1 Serripes groenlandicus
AAAGTCAGTGACAAGCGTCACTCGTCTGACGCACGAAGGCCGGCCCGCGCAGAGCCCGGCTAAAGGTCTCACATGAATGGAACACCCCGGACCTTTTGCCTTACTCTGCATTTCACTCCGGCTCTCTCGCTCCATCCGCTAACAGTATATTGTGGAAAACGCAGCCAGTTGCTTTGAGAGTATTTTGTTTGGGAACTGTTGTGAGAAAACCAGGGAAACAATATGATTAGGTGAACTGGCCGGCCGTAATATGACTGATTTTTTTTTAAAAACGGCGTTAAACCCAATTAATTAATCATAATTTACATTATCAATAACGAATGTTAAATCTATAACATTTACTCAATCGAACGCCTGGAGAAATGGAAACTATCAAATGATTTTCAAACCAAAAAATCTATCATTATACTTCCTCTATAGAAAGCTGTATGTTTAAAAGGTATTAAATAATAATGACTGCGCAGTTTAATTGCATACTTCAAATCAAATGTGAATATTCGTTGAATGAACTCACTTTATAATTGCATATAATGCATATTAGATATAAACGTTGAAGCTTAATTTAACACCTCAAGTGTATTGAGAACCATAAACATAGTTCAGCAACGAAATTGAGTTATGACAATATTGATATTCATGTATATAACCCCCACTGGATGCCTCACCTTATAAACACCGAGTCAATAATCGATGAAATGTCTTCCTATATAGTATATATCATGCACTACAGAACATGGAAGTAACAGCTCAAATCGTGATGAAATTACATTTTTTTATCTAACACAAAATACAACCGAAATACCGGTTTAATGTTATATTAAGGTAATATAAAACGCCAGGCTAGATGCCTATAATAAAAGTATATATAATTATAAATTAATTCATAAAATATATTTACAATTTCAAGGTACAAAGCGCTGCCGTGTGTTCATCTAATATATTACATTTATAATCTTTTAAAAACAACCTTTAGCCCAGAAATGTACCTAAAACTCACAGTTTTTCAGTATTTCTATTTTAAAAACACGAATATTCCGACTCCAAGTGTTATATGACCGAAACTGAAACCTGTTTTTGCGAACCCGAAACAGTTTCGCGTTACGGAAAGAGCATACAACATAGGTAGTATGAAATCCACTATAGAGTTTCCCGTTTGATGGACAGTGGAAAACATTTTATTTTTCATTGTAACCCCTTTTAGAATAATGTCTCGTTATTCTGATATACACACTTACATTGGATTGTGTATCTCTATATATGTGTATAGTTAGATATGTCCAGTAAAATGACACTTATTTTTCGTCATCAAATTTGTTCGACCCATAGCAGTGTGTATACCGAAAGAAACTAAAGAAACTACAAGTGAATGCGTTTCTCTCTCTCTCTCTCTCTCTCTCTCTCATCTCTCTCTCTCTCTTCTCTCTCTCTCTCCCTCTCTCTCTCTCTCTCTCCTCCTCTCTTCTCTCTCTCTCTCTCTCTCTCTCTCTCTCTCTCACTCTCTCTCTCTCTCCTCTCTCTCTCTCTCTCTCCCTCTCTCTCTCTCTCTCTCTCTCTCTCTCTCTGCTCTCTCTCGCGATATATATATTAGTCCCTATGTACCCATTTATCTCTCTGTGTATCTTCTCTCTATATATAATATCTGCCCCATCTCTCTCTGTCTCTCTATCCCTCATTGTAAATATTTCTCTCTATATATATAAATTTCCTTATATACTCTGTATCCCTCTTTCTTTTTCCTTTCTTTCGTTTCTCTCTCTCTCTCTCTCTCTCTCTCTCTCTCTCTCCTCTCTTTCTCTCTATCTCTCCCTCTCCCTCTCTCTCTTCTTATTTATCTCCTTCTCGCTTTCCTCTGTCTATAATGCTCTCGTTATCGCTCTTGTCATCGTTGCCAATTAGTTGCGATGTTACTTGAAGTCAGGACTACTATACGTATAAGTAGTCCCAGCTTGACTTAATTTAGAATGATTCCAATAAGGGAGTTTATATAGTGATCTCACTAACTTATCCTTCCTCACATACATTAACAAATACGAATGAACAGACAGAAACATCTAGAACAAAACATTGTAGCATAAGATGAATAATTTCATTGCTTTGTTACATGCGTATGCATGTGGAAAAGGTTTAAAATGGTATGTGTTCAGCAAACACTAGGTTGTTGGTAAAAATATACTATTATGTTTAGCACTTGTTCCACTTGCAAACCATTCTGGACGTTCATGTACGGTATATGCAGCAGACGACTTTTAATACATTGTGCAAGAGGAGAAATAAGTCATGATGAGCAATTTCTCATTTACAGAATGTTTCCAACTCTATTCAACTTATAACTTAGAGAATAATAGGTTGGTGCCGTGGATTGAGAAAGATTATCTGGCAAGGCGGAGTAATTTATCGGGTGAGCCGAAGGCGAATCCGATAAATTACGGTGCGAGCCAGATAAAATTCTCAATCCACGATACCACCTATTATTCTATTTATCCTGTCGCATTTATTATAAATATTTATTTATTTAAACAACTAAAAATCGCTGTCAATTTATCGACGATATTTGCTGTTTTTATCGATTGAAGTTGAATTTAGAGCGACGCTTGCTGAAAAAAGTAGTCCGGCAAGCAGGTGCCCGCCGTTTATCACGTGACAACTGACGTAGATCAGAAGAAATATACGGCACCCTGTTATCGGGTTGAAATGCTAGACGTGACAGATAATTTTATTATTGACATTATCAGTGTGGATATTGTCGTGATTTGGAACCGGGCATCCCTGTTTCAATCCCCCAGTCAAGGCACAGTTGGTCACGGTGGAGTGCACTAGGGCTAGGCACATTACCAATACATACAGTTACTGATTGCACAACAAAAAATCAAGATGTGTATACATGTCTGCGCAAAACCATTTTTTATCAATATATACGTATGCTATGATTTGAATAATAAAATAGTCCGTTTATAATAATACTTGCAATTATTGATCTGCATTAAGTTATTTGGGGTTATAATGCATCTGTATCCAGTGAAGACTCAGAGGAGCTTATGTATCATATTACTGACCATATACATGTAATTTAGACCTAGAAACAGTGCATCCTCACTACTTTTATGTCAATATAAATGACGCTAAGGCAGAGTGTCAGTTAGACATGGAATGATGGATTCACTAGACAAATTATAACATAGCGTACACAAACTTGATACAAATATACATATGCTTTTGTGCGTTAATTGAATAACATTTTTGGCAAAGCATCATGCATATGCTCCATCTAAGTATAGACAAAATTTGGAAAATTCATTTATAAATATACATTGTATTTCTTCATTCTTTTCAATAATAAAACTTGTATACATAATATCATCAATACAAATAATTGTACACACTTAAGTTTGAAAGCAGTTTTCACATCACTTTGTCTCCTAAGTTCTTAAATGAGCCTAAATACATACAAGAACGATTATACACTTGTACAATATATCAGAGACCTAAATAGAAATATATAATGTATATATATGTCTCTGAATATATGTACGAAGTCTCCGAAGTCCTTCATTTTTTATTTTTTATTTTCCTTCATATGCCACCCTTTTTAAATAATTAACAGATGTCAGATGATAAAACGGACAAGCGAATGTCTACAGGAATTGGGCTATTTTCAGACGTACGTGTACATGAAATACATGTGAGCTCATATCCGGTTACGATACAGCAAAGGGCGAAAATAAAAATGAAAAGTTTTCCTCTCCAAATTACAGTTTAATTGACAGACCTACCTCGAACGTTTTACGGATTGATGACTAAATGAACATTTTAGGCGTGCATTATTGTTAATACTACCAAACATCCACGAAACCACTTCTGATCAACAATGAAAATTGAAAATGTCACGTGATATCATCAAAATTGCCGTACTACGATTTTATATTAAACGAAATTTTAAGAAACATAATAACGTATGAATTCTAATAGTGTCAATATTATTTCGTTTCTAAAGATTAAATTCTTTAGGTGACTCTTTACTAAGAGTGTTGAAAAAAGTTTGATGATATGATCCGTTAAAAACATGGCTTCTCTTATAAGTCTTAAATAACACATTCTCAGGTGAGCGATCCAGGGCTTCATGACCCTATTGTTTCCCGTTAATTTCACATTTAGTCTGCTGCAAATGTGTAAAAATGCTTCTGTCAGCAAAACATGGTTATTATTATAGACGAATTTTGAAAAGATTGTGGGAAATCAAGCAATCAATGAAAAAAAGCAATTTTTCCTTCTTACATACATTTTTAAAACCTGATCCAAGTTTATTCTTTAGATACTATAGATAATAAAAAGTTTTGCTACATACCTATTTTACCCTTTCTACTCTACTGACACATTTTATCTAATCTTCAACAGATGGATGATAGGAGCAATTTCGACAGTTTCCTCAATGTTTTCCTCACAAGTCAATACTTTTAGTATCATTAATACAGAGTTACCAACATCTTTGCCTAGAAATGTTCAAATCATCTGCAGTATATTTTGTCTGTGAATTGTTTACAGTCTGCTTAACCCTTTATCATTTAAATCGCATTTCAGTGCGTTTAAAAATAACCTATCACATATTTATTTGTTATCTAAACTATGTCTACCGTTCAAGAGTTGTTTTGTAGATCTCTGGAAATAAGGTTAACCCTGTCTTAAATAAATGTTGAACTGTATGAATTTCTACTTTTATGTTTATATTATTTGAAATTATGTGACGCGTGTTGTAACTCCCCAAAAATTGGAACAGTACACCATCTTTTCGCCACTCATACCATGGGTACCGTCCCACAGCACTTTCAGTGCTTTGATATTCGTTATAAACAATAACTTTACACGTTTTGTGATTATACGTATAGTTATTGTGTATTGAGTTACTGTAACTGTCCATAAGTCTCTGTAAGCCGTTTTTAGTAAATGAATTTATCGTCTGCTACAGTAGGACAGCCGTATTTGATAGTATTCAACTTAAAGCAGTCTTCACTGGTGTCTTATGAGTCCATTAAGTCATTGATATAGGATAAATACATAATTGCACTTATTATTTGACCTTCTTTTGCGCCCTTCATGATTGGGAACCGTCTGACTTTAAGCCATTACATCGTACACAGCTGTATATATCTGTCAGTAAACTTTTAACGATTTTTATGAAATTCACATCTATACCATTCCTCTATCATTTTGATAAAAGTAGCTTATGATTTACGTGATCGAAAGCCTGCTTTACGTCTGAATAGCATGTATATTATAATATATATTTTAGTTATTCTCAATAGCACTGTAGAATGATTCCCGTACCATAAATGATGTTAAACTACACTTTAAGTTGTTCTGGAAAGCGCCCTGTATAGTATTGAGTTTGGATTCATAGTCTATTTTATTTAATATAACCAAATTGTTTATTTCAAAAGTCAAAAGCTTACTCAAGCAGGTTTAATTTGATTTAAAAGATTTTCACATCATTTTCAACAATATTGTTTTATTATGCCTAGTATAACCCGTACAAGGCTAAGCCGTGATTAGCTTAGAGGACACTCCACTATGATCATAACAAGCAGGATCAAACTAAGCATACCGGATATCAAATTCTGCTCCCTAAGCACTTGATAGCAGATGCATTGTTCAATCTGTTGAAATGTTGAAGAATAACAATATAATTTATCCCTTTCCCTGCCATGTTTATATGTTAGTTGTTTCATTTGCATGTATAACAATGTCATGATTGCCTGTAAGAAGTTTAAAGTCTCCTATACGAAAATATCGTAGAAATGTTAAATAGAAAAATATGTAAAAATTATAAATTGGTTATAATTATCAACTCCTAGTTATTTAAAGTTATTCCAAGGACAAAACGTGACAAGTGTTCCCTTATAGGTTTTTTATAGTTTTTAGAAATTTTATCCGACTGAAATATTCAAATATGTAGAAAATGGTAATGCCTATTGTGTTTAAGTCAATGACATTACGTGTCAACAAGAAGGGGTATGGTAATCCGACTCGCTATCCTTAAGATGTGCCCTTAACCCTTTCCCTCATACAGCAATTCTGCAGCAGACGACTTTGAACATATTTTGTCAAAAGGTAGAAAATCTCCATAATTGAATGGATAACCTATGACAAAAAGTGGAAAACATTTTGGCAAAATGTGCAATTTCTTATTGTGTCACTATGTTTTCAAAAAGCCGTCTGCTGCTAGGCGTCAGAAAGCGTCTATATGAGGGAAAGGGTTAATGAGAAATTGCTCAAAACGAGCAATTTCACCTTTTGCCTAAATGTTTTCAATTATTTTCAGAAATTAAACCTTCATTTTTAGAGATTTTCAGTTTCTGTGTCTTGATATTTTCAAAGTCGTCTGCTGCAGATTTGTCGTATGTGGGAAAAGGTTAAAGGAAATTATAGTTTTGAGTCATTTTTCTCGCTATCTGATATCATGATTTTAACTTCCCTTTATCATTGAAATTGTTTATATTTGCTCACAGATCTTAAAGTAGCTACAAACAGAACTGAACTTTTTCGTTTTATATATATAACACATCAGTTTGTTGAATACATACAAGTATTAAAAGTACATGTACGTGTGTATGTTATACATATATATATATATAATTAATAATTAATCTTACAGGTTTAATACAATTCCCTATTTTTATTTTCTTGAACGACATAGAATATTATCTAAATGTTCAAACTATTTCTATGAGACACGGAAAGATTATGTGACAGCTAGAACTCTGAAAAGGTTATTTTGAAACAACAATAGAAAACAATATGGGGCAAGGATAAATTATGTCAATTTCATACAGTTCTCCCTTTCCCACCTTGTTTTAACTTTGTTCAAATATAATCTTCAAATGTTTAACAAAGTACACGTTGTACCAGATGTGTTTACAAAGCAGATACAAATATCTAACAGGAAGTGACGCACTTTTGATATCAATGCGGATATTAAGGTCAACAATTGTCTGCATTATGTTTACACGTGAGCCTTACCACGGAAAGATTGACCATCGGTGTCTTTGAAGGAGGCTGATCTGGGTCTAAACTGTTCACAAACTCACACGGTCTGTTATCCCCTGGCTTGTCATAAACGTTTACCGTATATTTATATATAAAAACTGTGCTTTCTGCAGCATATGTCTTGTTTTTGAAATATTGTGGAAAACCGAAAAATGGCTCAATATTAACATTTAACTCTTTGTTCTCCACAATATTTTTAGCTCAGTATCATTCGAAGTCCTAGTTTTCTCCATTTTTCCGATGTAAATAATATTTCCCTGAATAATCATTTTAAAGAACGTGTTTCTAGATTTCATATAGGTTAAACCTCACTTGATACATGTTTATTTCAACTCTTTCAATTTAAAAATAACTTCGATATCTCAAGTTACACTTCAATGTCAAGGGAAATAATATTTTATGATCAGATCAACATTTGAGCCGATCCACGAGAATACCAATACAATGGACTCTGCTTCATGCATCTACCCAGATCAGCCTGTACAGTACGCGCAGGCTAATCCGGGCCGACACATTCTGTCTCAGGGGGATAGAGGTATAGAGTAATGAAATCCACAGGAGACGAAAAGTGTCTGTCCAGGTTAGTCTGAGCGGCATGCTGAGGCTGATCTGGGTCGATACTTTACGCAGAGCCTACATATGTTGGTATTCTCGTAGAACGGTTCATTTGTCATCAACAACTTACCTATGATATGAATAAGAGTCGTCTGCTTTGAAACAATATGAAAATGAGCATTATAAGGAAATTTTGTAATACGATTTTAGTAAAGTTTTTTTTGGAAAAGGAGGTTTTGGTCGTTTGATTCAATAATATTGGTATAAACAATGTTTATAGAAGTTGTCTCTCGTGTCAAATGTTGAGTGTATCAGGTAACAGTTTAGGTTTGCTTAGATATTCCAAAAGCCTTCCTAATAAGGTTTGATTTCATTCGTTATAAAAAGTATTTCAGTAATATATTACTGCGATGGCACATATCGTACATACAAGGGCGATAAACTAATATTAGACATGGTTTACGTAAAGACACCCCTGTATGATCACCACGTGCATGATCAAACTTGGAAGGCCAAGGTATCTAAACATTCGAATCCTTGTTCAGTCAATGTTAGACGTTGTTTGTACCGGGAAAAGTGTTCACGATTGTGTTGAAAGCCGCGACTGTTGACGTTTCCAAATAAACTAGAAGGTGAGATGGGCAAAACACTCTCGAATTAAATCGAACACTTAAAGAGAAGAATACTTTGTTATTTTCCATCATATAACTCCCTTCTGATGCCGCCTGGTGGCTATGTGTTTCAACATATATTCCAGATTTCACTGTATATCATTTTCGAAGACTGATGTGTTAATTAAGACAATCAATAACAATTGATTCGTTAGTGAGTTCCAAATGTGGATGTTTCGATTGTCGATTTTCGCAAGGAGATTTTCTGTAAAATTATGTTCCACTTTATTGCCTAGTATTTCTCTCTTGTCAAAGCTATCTTATTCATCCAATACTCCGTCTAGAGATGTTTAGGTCATTCAGCGAGATAAACGACGATTGACCAGAGGCCTGGCATTAATAGATTAAGATTGACTCAAATATTTATTTCTATTTCTTGGAATAATTGTCTTGGGAGGAAGTCAGCAAACGAACATTTCTGCCACAATATCTTCAGCATTTTATCCTTGTTTTGATACCATCCGACAATCAGTTTGACTCGAACATTATGTATATGTGATCACTGTATGAAACACTTTTGTCAAATTATCTGTAAATTATATTGAAATCAGACCTTAGTTTCAGAAGAAATTTAAAGATTTACCATTTTCCATACTTTTTTATGTCGAAGTTACCAGATTTCATAATAATTCGTTGAACATTTTAGAGGAAAAGCAAAGAAACTGATATCTCACGAATTTGCAATTTCCTCGTTTTGTCACAATGCTTCACTTCCTGTCAATAGTTATATTTTAATTTATAGAGATTGTCCATGTATGTGTCTGAATGTTTTTAAACCGTCTACTGCGAATTTCATGTTGGCGCGTTACTAGTAACTCATTTAAGACTCAATGACCTTATTTAACTATGAGCAATGTTAATCATTGTAGGAAAAGTACAATTTGTTCATTTCGAGCAATCTCTTCCTGTTCCAACGAATCTGTTTAAAGGGCAGGTGTCAGTTTATCAGAGAAAGGGTTAACACATGTACCATGAAAATGAAACTGAAGAGGTTACAAATCAAATAACAAATATTGTGATACATACATGTGTATAACATTAATTTGCTGAATAGATACAATCTTTAAAACGTGTAACTTGTCCAACTTTCTGGAAAAGAATTAAAAACATGTTTTTGGAGTTGGCAGCCTGCCAATTGCTGTTAGCACCCAACAACGCATTTTAGGGTGAGACTGCGCGAGAAAAATAGTTCATCGTGTATTCAACAAAACTGCATTTAAAAAGTTAAAATCTCCCCCCCAAAAAAGATTTATAATGTTGTTTGAACATCAGTGAAAAACTTAAGGCGTGAGTAGTCGAATATAAGGTGGTATAACACAGTTGAAAGCTGATTTTCTGTTTCCTGGGAAATCCCAACTTTTATTCTCTCAATATGTCTCATAATATCCATACTGGTTCGATAAAAAGGTTTTTCCTGTATTTGTGAGAGAGATTACCCTAAAAAAGTAGCACATATACTAACATTACAAATTATATATAACTACATTATAGAAGCTCAAATTATCATCCGCGATATATACTTTTAGAATCTCTCATATATCGCTAGCGCTTATAGGTCATAATACACCGTATACATTCCTTATTTGTTTCGATGTAGGTCAGCCAATCTGAACCCTGAATTGTCACACTTTCGACGCGTTTCTCAGGTACAACACCCTTTATCTTTGAAAAGAGTTACCTCTAAAATTTATAATAATCCAAAGAAAATGAATAGTCATGTTTTATGCAAGAAATCGGGTTTGGACGAAACTGGGTTTGGACGTAAACTGGGTTTTCACATTTCCTTCTTTCAATTTCAATAACGGTCAAAATACTAAAAAGTATCAAATCAATCATTTCCAGTGCATCCTATATACATTAACAATGAGTGTAAACTCAATGTGATATATTTCAATGTATATTCTGGGGAAGGTATACACTAATTTCTTCGCAAACAAAGGTTTTTTAATGACTATTTGGAGATCAGCTTGGCAGCGGATGTATTTGACCTTTATACGGATCGCTATAGCCAAATCAAAACGGGCAGAATTCTACCCGCGTGATTTTCCGAGGATTCAAACGAGACTTTCCATAAAATGCTAGAGCATATCCATTTAAAGAGTTCTTGATACACGAGGACTTATTAAGTCAAGCTAGTGTCAGTTTTCTAAACATGTTAATTTTGCCTATAACTAGCCTTGTTTGCAACGAAAAATCCACATCATCGGCAGTTTGATATGTTTATCAGTTTGAAATAACACCAAAAGTTATCTATAACGTTAAATTTAATTGGCTGAAGCTCATCCAATCAAAATCAGGGAGAGATTAGTTCTACCCTTTGTCAAATATGTATGTTAAAAGAGGAAACAGTTTAACCGGACTTTGGCGTTGATGAGACGTACGTACATTTCGTTCATTGTACTATTGCATTTGTTCAATATATTGCTAAGTTACATTCGAATGGTGAGTATAATTATGTTTTTTATGATCTATTTATATGTCGACCCGTAATGTAATTATGAATTGAAATATTTTTGAAATATTTTTAGACTCTCTGTTTTATAGAAGTTTTGTTTTCATAATATTGTACTATAAAAAGGGCGTCGCATTCGCCGCCCAATAGTTTGCGTTAACAATGGGAGGCGCGACCATCTTTGGGGATAACCATATATGTCTCTGGGATAACCGATAGCATATTTGGCTAATCCGTTGTGTTACGTTATGTTGCTAAGTTAATTGGGCAATGTGTCGATAGCTATCCAACAATCGATATATAACATCTAAATATATGGAATTTTCTCTCTCTCTTTCTCTCTCTCTCTCTCTCTCTCTCTCTCTCTCTCTCTCTCTCTCTCTCTCTCTCTCTCTCTTTCTCTCACTCTCTCACTCTCTGACTTTCTCTCTCTCTTCTCTCTCTCTCTCTCTCTCTCTCTCTCTCTCTCTCTCTCTCTCTCTCTCTCTCTCTCTCTCTCTCTCTCTCTCTCTCTCTCTCTCTCTCTCTCTCTGTCAATGTCTGTCTTTCTGTATGTGTGTGTCTCTCTCTCCTTATCTCTCTCTGTCAATGTATGTCTCTGTGTGTGTGTGTGTGTGTGTGTGTGTGTGTGTGTGTGTGTGTGTGTGTGTGTGTGTGTGTGTGTGTGTGTGTGTGTGTGTGTATGTATGTGTATGTGTATGTGTGTGTGTGTGTGTGTCTCTCTCTCTCTCTCTCTTTCTCTCTCCGTCAATGTCTCTATCTCTCTCTCTTTCCCTCTCTTTTTCTCTCTGTCTCTTTCTCTGTATCCATCTATGTCTCTCTGACTGTCTCTCTCTCTCTCTCTCTTCTGTGTGTATGTCTATGTGTGTCTTCCCCTATATCAATGTTTGTCTGTATGTCGGTCTCACACTCTCTCTCTCTCTCCCCTCTCTATCTGTCTCTCTCTTCCTCTCTCCCCCTCTCTCTCTCTCCTCTCTCTCTCTCTCTCTCTCTCTCTCTCTCTCTCTTTTCTCTCTCTCTCTCTCTCTCTCTCTCTCTCTCTCTCTCTCTCTCTCTCTCTCTCTCTCTCTCTCTCTCTCCCCTCTTTCTCTGGTCTCTCGCTATGTATGTCTCTCTCCCTCTGTGTCCTCCAACTAGTTACATAATAGTACCAAAGGCCTGTCTTCGTGGTTCCTGGAAAAATTGAAACTCGGGAAGTAAAAATGTTCAGGACAAAGGTACATGTATCTCAAAAGTCAGAAATGACTGGACCTTTCAATAGTGGTGACACTATAAAAAACACTAACTGAACTTATATACGTATTATGACGCCTCTGCATCAGACGATTTTTGAAAACATTGTGGCAAAAGAAGAATTTGCTCATGATGAACAATTTCTTCTTTTGTCACTATTTTTTCAATTATATTCAATTGGGGGTTGTCTTTGTCTTTTTTTTTTATCTATATACATTTTCCTTTTTTCGGCCAATATGTTTACAAACTAGTCTGCTGCTGATAAGTTGTATGTCGGGAAAAGTCAAAATACTTTTGACTGAAAACAATTTACACAAAACCTGCAAAACATATCCAGATATTTGTGTTCAAGCAGGCTTTTCCAGTAATCTCGTGCTTGATTGTTGACATGTTCAAATTTAGTATGATGATGTTTTTCCTTTTTATTCTGATTTTACAAACATTTTAAACCTCTGGAACATATTAATGATAAATTAGATGGAATGTTGTCGCAAAGAAACACACACGTTTTATACGTTTGAAGAAATACTTTTGCAAATGGAGAACATTTGTATCCAAGCAATATCTCATCTCTCAACTTTCAAATCTTTCCCGAACTTAAAAAGTCGTCTGCTGCAGACACGCTTGAAGTCAGATCAGCTCTATGTAATAAGTAAGACGAGACGTACGTATATATTTACCTAGAAACAAATGAATACCGTATAAAAGAAAACTTGCTTTTAAGAAAAAAGAATGTCTGTGTATGTCATTTGACATTTGTCATTCTCAGCGAAAAGACTTCGGTGCTCAACAAAGGCGCACGGTATGATCAAACCGTTCATATTTCATTGTCATTTAAATTAAGGTTTTCTATGAAAACAACTACAGTTAATACGAATAATGATAACGGATACTCACATATCTTTATCAAAAGTTACATTAATTAAAACTTTGGCATAATTTGTAGCATCTGCAGCCAACGAAAAACTTTTTGACAAAGGTAGAAATTACTATTTGGCCACAATGATATCAACTGTATTCTAAAACCAAACGTTTATAGAAAGAGACTTTCCAATTTGTTCACCACCTGTTTTCAAAGTCTTCAGCTACAGTTAGGTTGTATGTTTGTATGTCTATATAACATTTTGGCCAAAAGTGAAGTCACTGGTAAGACTGTGCACTAAAAGCCAAAATCGCTAGACACGGCTCATGTGTGTTTAACTCCGTAAAAGGTCGGCAGTATAACATAGATGAAATTACAATGAGATTGGGTTACAGGATGTGTATATGTCCTTGGCAGGCAGGTGCTGTTTGTCCTTTTCCATTATACTGTCCACAACTGACGTGTCTACATCAGACCGATGTGAACAATGTCTGTAATTGAAGCATTGTTACCTTATCAAGTTGAACTATTGTGGGAAAAGGAGAACTTGCTCTTTTTGAGGAATTTCATCTTTTGTCATATTGTTTTCAATTGTCGTCTGCTGCAAAGGTGTCAGAAAGCGTTTGTATGTGGAAAAGGGTTAAAGCCGTGATAATGTTCTAGTAATGGTCATTTTCTTAGAAGGCTGGTATGTGTCACTCTCGGGTCCGTTTCCTGGACATGATTATGTTTAATTTCTTTTTGTTCCAACATGTTTCAAAAGTCATCTGCTGCATATACCTGAACAACGTCTGCATTTAAAAATGTCAGAGCCATATAAGAGAGAAGAAGTTACATAGATACTGGGTTATATGATGTATCCTTGACAGACTGATGTTATTTGACACTTTCCCACACACAACACATCTATAGCAGACGACTTTGCAAGCATCTAGGCAAAAATATTGACACTGTACATATAATAGTATAATTGTTGAATATAGTTAAAACAATGTGGCAAAAAGGGCAATTCATCTCGAGCAATTTCTCCTATTGCCACAATGTTTTCAAAACATTTCTGCTGCAGAGGCGTCAGAGAGCGTCTGTGTGTGGGAAGGGAAAGGGTTAACCCTTGCCTTTATATAGTCGACAATTGAAATGTTTACAGCAGGCGGTATTATAAAATCTGTGTAGGGGAAAACACGAGATATTGCTCTCGATGAAGAAGTTCTCCATAATCCACGATGATTTCACGTCTGTATAAAAACACGTCTTCAATCCAGATAATAACAGTATTCAGTATTGCCTTATATGTTTATAAGAAATCCGCCGTGGCCGACTGATTTAGCGTCGGGGATTGTAGGAGTGCCTTTGTGCAGGGCACATTTCCTAGTCTAGAACTTGTTTGTTTGTCCAGGGATCATAAATATGCTAACTGTCGCCGCGATATAACTGGAATAATGTTGAAAACGGCATATAAACCCAATAAAACGGCGGTTTTACGTCTGTATAAAAACATGTCTTCAATGCATCCAGATAATTACATTCAGTTTTGCCTAAGGTGTGTATCAAGTTACTAAACATTAAAATACCTGTTTTGTCATTGTGAATTAAATCCATGAACCAATATATGGAGAACGTAATTAACTCAACATTTCCAGAGTCCGTTTTCTTAAGTAAAATTTTGATACATGAAAAACGTTATCGTCCGATATTGAACATGGAACAGTCTTCTTATGGAATTCGGTGCTGACAGAGTGGTGAACATTAATATGCTGATATGAATCACTCTCGGGTCCTTTCTCTAGTCTAAATTATGTAACATATTTCACTTTTGTCTACCTGTTTCAAATGTCGAATGCTGCAGATGCCTAAAATATATCCTATGGCTGTTTTTTCGTTAAGCCGCTACTACGTACAGGTTTAAGGCTAAGGTGTATTTACGAATAATATGAAAGCTGCTAAACGAAAATACATTGTATTTTAATATTTGTGTGAACTCGTATCACCGAGCCCTGGTCCGTGGGACGCTTTTCTGCATTTAATTTACCCTTTCCCACAAATGCAAATGCGCCACAATGCTTTCAAAAGTCGTTTACTACATATGCGTCAGAAAGCGTCTGCAGGTGGGAAAAGGTTAATGCAAAACACATAACATTGTGTCACACCATCTGATCAAAGCCTAAATAAGCTTAATGCTTTCTGCGAAATCCTTTTTATAGTCAATATGATATTTATTATAATGTTTATATGTAAATTCGACTGAATGAAATATTGTTTAAACCAAGGTTAATTGTCCTCCAGTCAATATGTTAAGCTTACAACTTTCAAACGCATTTATCGTATGAAGCAGATTGAAACACTCTTGAGTCTGATTTATATGTCTTCACAAAGATACCATACATAGACAAAATATACATTCTCCTCGCTCAGATGGAAAACACTAACTATGAGTGTGTGTTTTATTTGTTATCCCAAAGATGCTATACATAGACAAAATATACACTCTCGTCGCTCAGATGGACAACACTAAGTGTGTGTTTTATACGTCTTCCTAAAGATGCTATATATATAAACAAAATATACACTGTCCTCGCTCAAATGGAAAACTAGGAGTATGTGTTTGATTTGTCATAAATAGACAAAATAGACATTGTGCTCGCTCAGATGGAAAACACTGTTGTCTTTGTCTCTCTAAAGATGCTATACATAGACAAAATAGACAAAATAGACACTGTCTTCGCTCAGATGGTATAATCTGAAAGTCCTCTGACGGTATGGCAGTATAGACCAAGTTCCATTAAGGAGTTTTAAAAAAACGTTTGGGAGGACATAGATTGTACCTGTAAGGCTCATAATAAGGCCTACAGAGCTGCAATCTGGACATTTCTGAAAGCCTTAACGCCTTCCTTCTTGTTGACCCTCTAAGAGCAGAACTCTGTCAACGTCCTCATATATACAGCATAAACGTGTGTGTGTGTGTGTGAGTATGTATGTGTCTGTGTGTATATACAGCAACTTGAGGACTTCGACTTGACTGCACTCCAACAAAAATAGGACCTACCTCCACTGTGAGAACTTACACTCGAAATATTTTCCTTTATTTCTATTCGTTTTAAGGATTTAAGTCGGTTCCTGTAATAATCCGAAGGTCCTCAATTTCACGGCTACTACAGGTAGTCATACACACACTACGCACATTTTTATTCGTCACGTGACCTTGATTTGTGCTTAAGTAGAATGGTTTCTCCAACATAGAAAGATTTGCAATTCTACGACTAAAGTCTTCTTAATGATACACAAAACAACCTTCTCATTACAATACATAAAATCAGGTCTGTAAAATATGCAAATAAAGGTCCTCGTTTTGTCGTCCTCAAAAAGATAGATATGATGGGCACTTATATAGTATAACATAAAACCGACGTTAAAACACTTTCTATTTTCCGCTAAAGAGGCTGCTTCACCCAGTCCTCAGAACACTGGTATACACGTATGTGTGTGTGTGTGTGTGTGTGTGTGTGTGTGTGTGTGTGTGCTTTAGGTGCGCTAATGTACCACTACCTCAGAACGACAATTCTTAAGTTGTCGTGTTTGCGTGTTATTCTATCATTCAAAGATTACATGGAATAAATCATCACCCTTAGAACTGTTTTGCACTTATTTGATATCATTAATGAGTTATGTATGGGGAAGACGAATCTTGTTGCACCACCGTAATGGCATCATTGTGGCATGGGTAGGCCAAATGAAAGATTATTAAGCTAAACTAAATTATATATGGACGTACAACTGAAAAGGCGACACTTTTATTTGCTGTTAGAAGTTATATTGGGTGATTTAAGTGACTGTATACATATAGTATACAATACAATACACAATTGATATTGAGTTGAGAATAGTACGTGTACATGTTATCGCTGACGAAAGCAATAAGATGGAAATCCCACCTAAATTCTCAACTGCATTACTCTATTGTATACCAAACATAGAGATTACCAGCCTCAGTTCGCCGTACGCGACTCGTAGATCATTTCTGCGTTCGATTTCATACACACTACATTACATTGATATGTTGAATTATCACCGATACGGTTACTTTCTGTCCTCTGTTTGACCTTTTGATCGTGCGATTTAATTTTACTTCGTTGGGCTATTTATAGGTCATTGCACATTATTTTGCGTTGTGTCAGTTCTTTTGGCAGAAAAACTCTACAAAAGAACGAGTCAAACACATACTCTGCTAAATCGGCGTAGAAGTTCTTAAATCCATTTTAATTTTGTTGACACTGTATTAAATAAACTTATTTAGACCGCCAATAACTCATACAAGTCACTACTGAATACCGTACTGTGCCAATAAGAAGAGTGAAACTGTGAGCCAATTTGTTTCACTTAAACTGGTTTTAGTTTGTGGTTTAATGTTTCTTCGCCACAAACGGCCGGTTTTGAGAACAACATGGATTGACTTTGATACAAATGTTTTTATCTTTTAATTTTCTGGTCATAATTACATAATAAAACGAGTAAATAAAGTATTTATATGTTTAAAAATCCAAATATATTATTATGACCATTATCAGACTATGTCTGAACCCAGTCTAATGCATTTCCACATGTTAGGGCTAATTTAAGAGGTTCAGTCACCATTTTCTCTCTTCCAAGTGAACATGTATTCGGATACACCAAACCTCCTAAACCACATTCTAGAGCGGTTTGATCGGTTAAAGAAAACAGTTTTAAGTTTGTGTATGGTTTACGAAACTAGTTTTAAACCGAAACTAGTGTATGCGCAACAAACGGGCCCTAGATAGAGTGTAGTCACTGGCGTGTAGGTAATACACACCACGTAATACCAGAAAGTTTCTGTATACAAAAAGCTATCTCTATATATAGACATGAAGGGTAGATTTCTATTGATATGACAATGCGTGCGACGACAAACATAAATGTTTACAATGTAAAACTAGTAGGCTAATAGTAAAACTCATTACATTTAGAAGCGGGGCTCTTTATAACGTGTATGTGTGTTAAAGTAGTTATATACTGCATCCGCTTTTCGAATCGAATCAAGAAGGAATAATATCAAAATAAACAATTACTCGCATTTTCATATAGTGAAACCTAAAAAAATATGTGGCCCATTTGTTTACCTGCTCGTCTATGACATATAAGTTTCCTCTAATTAGGAAAGCATCTTGATATAAATCATTGTTTGAGGAAGTACAAGACACTATAGAAAAACACAATTGGCGTAAAATAATGTTTTTATTCACGAAAGGTTTGAAATGTATTAATTTGATGGTTAATTGAATCTTCTACATGATATTCACGACTTCTGATCTCCTTTACGGCAGAATACGTTTAAAAACACTGTGAGAATATAAGAAACCGAACAATTACTCCTTTCCCAACAGTATGGTAACCTCTGTATCATTATTAAATTTGTATAGTTTCAGATAGTACTGACAGACTGTGTCAGGGGTACGTTTTATAAAAATGTTTACGGATCAATTGTTTGTCGTCCGTCTGTCTGTCCGTCTGTCATTCAAGTGTTGCATGAATTTATGATGTATTTCTTTTGAAGTAGGATTAAGTTCACACTTGCAACACTTATACATATTGACCAGAATAATATAACACTATAAAGGAAATAAGTCTAGCATCTCTTATGTTTGAGTTTTGTCTTGAAATGAGCATATGAGATATATTACACTGGTATAATAAACAATTTGTTTACATGTGTACTTATTTTTAAAAATGATATATTTCCTGGAACTACTTTTCTAAAATATAAATGTGCCGTGCAACCAGAAAACCAAACGTGTTGACTCTGTTTAAAGCACGCCGCGCAGGTTAACCCGGACAGACACTTTTCGCCTCCTGTGCATTTTCTTTTTCAAGAATCATTTCTCAATACCTCTATCCCCCTGAGACTGAATGTGTCGGCCCGGATTAACCTGCGCTGACTGCGCAGGCTGATCTGGGTCTATACATTACGCAGAGTCCATAATGTTGGTTTTCCCGTGGAACGGATTAAATAAGTTGAAAGGATAGTTGTCAAAGCAATGAACAAACACAAATAAAATGGAGAAATAAAGTTATTATTGCTTTAATTACATTTCAACATATTACAAATCAAAAAGAATATCGTTATAGATCACATTTAATATGCATGTTCAGTCTTACTTCATGAACTGTCTTTCTTCGTTGAAAGACCTGTTTATTCTCTCATGATCAGATATATGTAACCTTGTTTAAAAACACTATAAAGCAAGTACAATAATGAAAAGCAGTTCTCTCTTATGGCAAACTGTACATCAACGGACAGATGTTCTCAGTCAATTACCCTCCACCTGGTTTTAGCACAGATACCGGTACTTCTGGTACCAGAAAATGACAAACGAGCAAACGGCAATTTACTATTTTACAGTAGAATGTTAACGGTTTACGGACAAAAGTTGATGATAATGACTTCATTAAATTGGTTATTTATTACGACCTACTTTTGCTTACAGAAACATGGCATGCAGGAATATCCAACGCTTCAATTTAGTTGTCATTGACCAAGATCGAACAAAAAGGCTAAACGATTTAGTGGTGGTATTATAGTATATAACAAAACATGGTTAAGCTGGACAATTGACCTTATTAAAGTGAATCATAATGGAATGTTATGGTTTAGGTTACACAAAAGTCTCTTTAATGCTGATAATGACTATTTGTTTGTGTTACGTATATACCTCCAGAAGATTCGATTGTATATAAAAATGTGGAATCAGATCTATTTGACTATGATTTCTTTGCACAGATTAGTGACGATATAAGGAGCTACTGTGATTTGGATGAAGTTTACATAACGGGTGATATGAAAAGTAGAATAAGCGAACGTAATGATTTTGTTGACATTTGGAATTACACAACTATATTGACTTACCTGAGCAAACAGTAGTTCATTGTCACCTCGAAAATCACATGACAAAGTTTTAAATAAGTTTGGGTTAAAACTGCTCACCCTCTGTAAGGAAAATGATTAACACATTTTTAACGGTAGAAAAGACGATGGTTTATGTACATATTATTCAGTTAAAGGTGTCGTTTTAGGGGCGAGTTTGATTGTTTTTTTAATCACGGGATATCATAATTTCGATAAGATTAGACATTTGAAGTGAAGGACCTTACGTAACATTCCGATCAATGTCCGATTTTAGTGATCATATTTAACCATATTTATGAAAGCGGAGAATATCCATAATTATGGACGAAAGAAATAATAGTTCCAATTTACAAAAAGGGAGACTCAGATGACCCTTCTAACTATAGGGGAATACCATTAATAATGTGCTGTCGGTAAAATATTCTCATTGAGTATGAGGAATAGACTTAATGCTTTTTGTGAAAATGAATCTATATGTATACGATGATTGTCAGTTTGGTTTCAGAGATAAAAGGAGCACAGTTGATTGCAATTTTATTCTTCATAGCATCAAATAAAACATACTTGCAAGTAAAAGCTAATTATTTTGCACTTTTGTGAACTACAAAAGATGTTTCGATACTGTTCCTCATAGCTATCTATTGCAAAAACTACTGAAACTTGGTATTAGTAACAAATTTGTAAACATTATGAAATATATATATAATAAATTGTCTTCACGTGTAAGATCTACTGATCTCAATTTGTCCGATTTCTTTTATGTTTCGTTAGGTTTGAAACAAGGGGGACCTCTTTCACCTATTTTATACATTTTATTTGTTAATGAAATAAGCGAGAATATGAATTTTATTATCTCACTGAATCTGATTTAAATCTTCTATCTATATATATGTTGATATTTGTGGACGATATTGCTCTTTTAACGACTGATAAGTCTAGTTTACAGTCCCTTTTAGATAGTTTGAAGGTATATTCTACAAAATGGGGCCTAACCATAATGTTAAGAATACTAAAGAATTTATTTTTGAAAAAGGGAGACAATCCTTAAATTATGATTGGTTTATCAATACTGAAGTAGTGGACAGTTTCACATATCTTGGAATCAAATTTACAAAGAATAGAAATTTCAATATGGCTTCAAACGCCCTTTCTGAACAAGCCTCAAAAGCAATGAATGGTCTTTTAATACTATTTAAGCGTATAAAGTTCGACATCAAAACTAAATTACTTCTTTTTGACAGGATGGTAACACCTATTCTTCTTTATGCCTCCGAAGTCTTAGGCATTTATCAATTATCTGAAATTGACATATATGCTTGGCGTTAAACAACAAACAACAAATGCAGCAGTACTAGGAAAACAAGGGAGATTTCCGTTATCTAGTATAGTCATCGAACGTACACGTTTAAGTTCTGGTCAAAAATAAAAAAGTAAACAAAATTGACAAGTTACATATAATTTTTTGAAAAAATATCCTTAGAGTTAAACAACAAACAACAAATGCAGCAGTACTAGAATAATTAGGGAGATTTCCGTTATCTATTATAGGCATCGAACGTTCACTTAAGTTCTGATCAAAAATAAAAACTAATCAAAATTCAATAGTACAAGATGTTTTCCTTAAGCAATGCTTTATTTCAAATGGCAATAATACTTTGTGGTCGACCAAAGTAAAACGGTATTTAGACATAGTAGGTATGAGCAACATATGGTTAGAACAGAATGTATCTGCAGAAACAATAAAATTAATTAAGCAGAGAATTCGAGACAAATATATCCAAAATTGCCATGCAGCAATTGATTCATCTCCAAAACTTGATTATTACCGCAAATTTAAGACTACTTTAGAACTTGAATCATATCTACTAAATATTCAAAATGACAAACAAAGAAAACAATTAACACTCTTTTGAATTTATGGACATAAATTACTAATCGAAACGGGTAGATTTGCGTTGCGTATATATAGTAACGTTATGTTGACGTTACGTTGCCTTAAAGTTGATATAATGCTAGAGTATTACCTTATTTAAACTTTATAAAACAAAAACGTTCGCTAAGCATACAGCCTGCATCTCATCAAAGATCTATAATATGTCTATCTAAAAGGTGACGCCTTTTCATTTGTGGATGGAATTTCTACATGCCTCACACACAGTTGCAGTGTAAAGATATCTTGGGAATTTGTTAGATTTACTAACCTAGTTCGAAGATCAATGTCACAGTGACTACCCAGCAAACAATTGATGTTGGAAAGACTTTGTAACAACGTCAGACGTTGGATAGACGTTGTATATTGGTTGAAAATGAAAGTTTGTTAGACGTCAGACTCCGACGTTGGAACAACGTCGAAATCACGACGTTGGAACAACGTCGAAATCACGACGTTGGAACAACGTCGAAATCACGACGTTGGAACAACGTCGGAATCACGACGTTGTATAACGACCAAAAGTCAACGTATACATAGAGGATATTTGTTTGTTTTGAGTGGATATGGAATATATCTCATCGAGACGTGATACAATTGAATATTTTCACGAGCGCGTAGCGCGAGTGAAAATGTTTAAATTGTATCACTTCGAGTTGAAATATATTCCATATACACTCAAAACAAACAAATTTTCTTTTTATTTAATGACAAATTGATGAAAAACAAATAATATACCCATTATGTATTTCTTTATGTATAACTTGTGTAGAATAACATGACCGAATACTAGGAATATGACGTCACGTCAGCGGTTTAACGTCATAATGTTAGTCCCTCTGACGTCATTTATTCATATTCCACAGTGTGGATTTTTGAAAAGATATAGGGTTATATTTCACTCTGATAAACAGCAAATCATTGGTTGTCATATAATAAAATCATTCTTTTAAACTAATAAACTGCTTATTTTCCCACCGTGCCATTCTTAGAAAATAGGATTTCACGAAAATGTCAGGTTAGATCTTTCCTATCACAGAATTATCGGATACAGCTTCCAGCATTTAAAACCATACCAAAACCAACTTTTCTTTCTCGTGAAAACTAATTATTTTGTCTAAGCACATCATTATTATGGCTTATAAGTTTTATTGAAATAAGTTTATATCGCGTACTATTTATTGATTGGTATTTTAACGCCGTTTTAACAATTGTTCAGTCATATCACTGCGGCAAGTTGATTTACCCATGTATATCATGACGTTTTCAGCCAACAGTCTTTTCTAGCAACTGACTACTTTTAAAAATAGATTTTTGTCAAACGTCAGAAAGAATGTTGGCCGAGATTGGGTTATAACTCACAACCCCTGGATTGACAACCGGCGTAGTTACCGACTAAGCTATCGGGGCTCGGCTTATATCGCGTACAGGATCCGAAACTATAAAACTCTGAAAACCATCTCAGTGCTCCGAAATGAACTCCATGCTCCAAAAAAGGATTCTGGTTGGTCAATTTGATGATTAAATTTGCTTTTGACCAATCAGCTATTTGAGCATAAATTCTGTGCACAGATTTTTTTCTTATAGTTTTGGAGCCAGGTCACATGTTTTAAATCTTGACACGTGTCTGTGCTGTGATTAAAACAAACCCGATGATTAACTAGATATAGTTACACGTCCATTTATATTTTTTATGATGAGATGGATTACCTTTCTTTTGTGAGACCGTTTACCTTACACTACTTTTATAGAGTCGTCTGGTTTGAATACATCTTAGGAAACTGTGAAACATCTGGAAAATTGAAAGTTAACTTTCGTTATAGACATGAACTTTTTATTAGAAAATGAGATCTGCTGCATCAGGTGTCAGAAGTAGTTCGTATCAAGGAAATATGTAACCCTTTCCCACTTACAGACGTATCGGCAGCAGACAACGCTCTGGCAAAAGGAGACATTGTTCACAAGGAGGCAATTCTCCTTATTGCCAAATTGATTTTAGCTATTTTCAATAATGATATTTCAATAGATATTGCCCATATTTTTACCCAGTTGTTTTGAATGTTATCTGCTGGATATTTGCTGTATGTGGGAAAGGTTTAATTTCAATCTGTATGTAGAATCTTTATATGCGGCTGTGCGGTGTTCTACAAAACACCGATACCAATCTGATGTATTATGACAACCAGGCATACAATCTAAACCATCTTTCGGCCTAATCTAAATTTCGGGCAGTCGCTCGTATTTCATTCCTTATTATTCCCTCTGCTTTTGTCGCGCAATAACCGTTTACTGGCATGATAGTTTAATAGTCGTTTGCTTCGAAAACATCTCATTCAGTTTTTCAAATTCAAAAATGTTGAGGAACATTTCGAAAACATGTTAGAGACATTGTTGATGAAGGAAACGTTGCTCGTTTTTTTGAAAATTCATTTGAAGCCCGTCTGCTGCAAACGGCGTCAGATGTCGTAAGTATGAGGGGAACGGATATACATGTACATACCGTGTTTGAATGGTTCATGTGTGGGAGTCAAAGCGTGTAAATGATTGAATAAAGGCTGATAAAGGTGTGTAACATTATACTATTTCTCCTTCAGTCATTTACATGATATGACAAGTTAACAGTCGTCTGCTTCCAACACATCTGAGAAGAAATAACGTAGCATTTATAAAACTGAAACAATGTTTTGAAACAGAACTAACTACACTTTTGGAAAACGAATAATTTATTATGATGTTATTACCCTTATTCTATCACCATTCACACAAGGACAATGTTTTGCAACATGCACCCAATCTAAACAACAATTAAATATATTGATTGGTGTTTTTTTAGGCCGCTTTCAACAATTTGTTAGTTATATCATGGCGTTTCTTGGGTAAGTTACCAGCACTACTGGTCCATTTATCCTGACACCACCAGCCAGTCAGTCGTAATGATAACCCTGCACCCTGAACACAAAGGAGTGCAGCCATTACTATCATTGTTAACCCTTTCCCTCATACGGCAATTCTGCAGCAGACGACTTTGAACATGTTTTTTCAAAAAATAGAAAATCTCTTTAATTGAATGGATAAAAGTGGAAAACATTGTGGCAAAAGGAGAAATTGCACGTTTTGTGCAATTTCTTCTTTTGTCACTATGTTTTCAAAAAGCCGTCTGCTGCAGAGGCGTCAGAAAGCGTCTATATGAGGGAAAGGGTTAAAGTATTTGGTATGACCGGACCGAGGATTGAGCCCGCGACCTCCAAGACTCCATACGCTGAACAAACACCAACCGGTCTAGAAATTACCCAACATACAACAAATCAACAGATGATTTTTAAAACAAATATAGAAAAAATGTCATAACTGTAGTAGTGACCGCTTTCCACGCAGCTCATTGTCGTGTTTTTGCTTTCAATTCGTCTTTAAAGTCGTCTTCCTCGAAAAAATTGATTGAACATTGATTGTCTTCTGCATAAAGGAAAGGGTTTAACGTTGTCTGCTTCAGACGCTTCGAAGTCAGTTGTATGCGGGAAAGGGTTAACTTAACAAGCAGCGTACCAGAACCGCGCCTTGGCGTCAAGGTGTACGCGTAACCGTGAGAAACACGAGCGCCTAGGTTTTAATATTTTATCATTCCATCAAAACGTTTAATTGATTATGATCTTATATCGCATGCCCACAAACAATCAATCTTCTGATTAATTGTACGTAATTGTCCGAATAAACAGATACAAGGGGGGTTCTGTCACGGAAAAAGAGGTTCACCGTCTTGGGTAATGAGTGTGTTTTAACCTCTGCAGCGAACGACTTTTATAAACTTTATGAGTAATTTCTCCTTTTGCAACAACGTTGTCAACTTTATTCAATACGTGTTTTTTCATTGTTGACTAAATGGTTTCGAATTCGTCTGCAGCAGATGTGTTGTATCTGGAAAAGGGTTATGTATACATATAAATGTTAATATGTTGACAATACTAAAGTTTGGTAATTTTTAATTTACTTTTTTTTTCATATCATTTTTATTTTCTAATCAACGAACATATAGTCTCATAATATGTGAGGCATGAAGTGCCATACGTATACGAAGAAAGACAAATTGTTTTTTAAGCGTGTTATGTTGTTATGATCATTACACAATAGCTCTTACCACATCTTTCAACTATCCTACAGTTTCTCAAAATTAAGGAAAGTTCGAGGGAAAGTTATGCCAAATTATTGTTAATCATCCTAGAGTATGAGCTTGCCCGATATCCGGATAATGGTTGGTACGAATAGGATAGAAACTTACACACGTTTCCCCGCAATCTAATGACCTGTGCTGAAAACCGGTTTACTTGGTTTGGACATTGAACATAATAGTTCATGAAATAGCTATAATTGATATATACATATCAGGATTTCAATGCGTTACGCAGTAACAAGTAGCTACCAAGTATATGGTGTACAACATCAGACTTCTCTCGGCCTGAGAGGCGCCATGTTTTTCAACCCTTTTCCACATTTAGCAAATCTGTAGAAGACTTCTTTGTATACATCTTGTCCAAAATGTGAAAAATAACTATAAATAATAGTATTCTCTTTGAATAGAGTTGAACACATTGTGACAAAGGGAGAAAATGCTAACTAATCATGAAGTGCTTAAATGTGTCTGCATGTGGGAAAAGGTTATGGTTAAACTAAAGTCGCACACACATGACAGATCACAGTCATTATTCCCGAAGGCCGAAGGCCATTCCGTACATAGCCGATTGCGACCCGATCGATAGCAAAGACTAACACTAGCGATTTAATTATCCATCTTTCTATAGATTATCGGTGTCCGTGTCCACTTCCTAGACTTTGTTGACCGTTCAATATTCCGGAAACCAGCCACTTCCGGACCACCTAGTCACCGGAAACAGTATGAGACTATTCTTGATCTCCGTCCGCTAATATCAGAGGGTTACGTCGATTAAGTGCAAAACGGTTTGAAAGACAACTTTTACGAATTTATCACTCTTTCAACAGACAACAAATCAGCAGCAGACGACTATGAAAACATCTAGGCCAAAACTACGGAAACTCTGTTTATGGGGAAGGTTTATTATTAAGAGTTGAACACATTATGGTAAAATGAGAAATCGCTCAATATGAACAATGACTCATTTTGCCACAATGTTGTCAACTGTCGTCGGCTGCAGAGGCACCACAATGCGTCTACATGTGAGGAAGAGTTAAACAACTTGCCCATATATTTGATACCAGGATATTTCAATACAAACAATCATAACAACGGTTGTTAGAAAATAACATCGAGGTCCAATCAAACTCAAAATATTTATTTGTGATTTTTCTTATTAAACAAGTACAAGTACAAATTATTTATTACATACAACAAACATAATTATGTTTATAGTTATATAATGTAAACAAAAGGCATGGTTTACTGAATTAGGAACAGTTTTAAATTAATTGCGTTTATAGTTATATAGCATCATATATAGTTCACATTCAATTGGCAACGAGTTGATATAAATGAATAGCAACCGATTTTGAAAGTTGAAATATGTCAATCATTAGATAGAATGCGATTAAGAGTGTGAGATTAACAATATTTATGATAAAGTTCATGTCTTATTATTTTCTAACAAGATTGGCAAAATATTTGTATTTTGATAGATTGATATCACTATTTCGAGAGGTAGCACTCATCTTTTATTAGACCCCTACCATTGATGTTCTATCCTGGCCGACATTGATGCCTTGGATAAATCTTCTCTTGTACCTTCATGTAATGCTAAACCTAGACGCACCAAGACGTGTCCTAACATGTGAATGGCTTCATGCCACATAGTTGTAACTACATACTTGCAACAAGGTTACATATGTATGGACGTTTGTTTGAAATTCAGATTTACGTTTTAAACCTTTCATCAGTGTGCGTGTCTGTCAAAAAATAGAGATGATATACACAAACGTCTTTTAAACATACAAACAATGCATGGAAGACAAGACATAATTCAGTCACGATATTATTTCATTTGATGACTTTGATGATCGTATAAAATGTATTTCCTAGCCAAATAAGCGCAAATACCATGCCAGTCTTTAACAGATGTATTATTTAGTTGGCACTGTTTTGAAAAATATGTATACATATTGCGTGACTAGTATCGCCTTGACCTAATATCGCCGTTTTTATATAAAGTTTACTAGATCGAGAAATAAACCTGACAAATTGTTACGTACACGTTAAAGAAAGATGCGAGAAGTAAAGGGCCATTTAAATGAACGAATCTATACCAAGGAAGTGTGTACTAGAGAATCCAGTTTTTTATTCTCGAATAACTTTTTCCATATAGTTACATATACATACATGGTGGGATCAATGAGGTCGAATTTAGGTATTAGTGTTTTTTTTATTAGCCTTGCTTAACATTCGTGTGGCTGCGAGACAGGACATTGTCAAAAAAGTTTAGTTATTGGTCACATGCCCGAGATAAATTGATATCTTATTTACCGACTAGACTAGTTATATTTATATCCGCTAGGCAATAGTAACAATAAAACTACAGCAAAAACAAGCTGTGGTATGCTCTATTTCATATATATTTTTTTGTTTTATTAAAGTAAAACAAATATTCATCTACTATGAACAAAATGAAATTTCAGCTGTTGAGTTTTTCTTCAAAACTTAACTTATAGATGCATTAGAGATGTATACATATTGAGATCGATCTTTGTCATTTCTATGCGAGCTTGCGGTAATGAATCAATCAAATACGCCGTCCATGAATCATGTGCCCAAATATACGTAGTGTAGCGGATTCCGTTTATATGATTGATTTGAAAATAATGTCCAGTTATCCGAATGAATTAATCTGCGTACTTCAAACGTTGCAATTGGCATTTATTCGGAGTAAGTCCATCGGAAAGCAACCAACTCTCTAATTGCGGACAAAGACGTTTATAGAGAGGTGCTTTGCGAAAACCAACACTAACGTAATGATTACACATTTTGAAAAATCCTGCCTGCGCTTCCATGCTAAGTGATACAAATATAAACTGCTTAACAGAAGTTTCCATGACTATTTGACAAACAGGCCATCTTGCTGATCAGCATTTACACTAGTCTTCCGGTTTATTTTCGCAGAGCGCTGCTCATTTAAACTTAATGATGCTCTGCCGTCTACACATTACTTGTTTTATATGATTGTTTGAATTGTGTGTTTTGCAATATTCATCAGTGACCCGTTCGCTGGTAAATTACCAATACAGGGGTAAGTTTCCCTCTAAACGGTTGATTCAGTCACAATGCTACTTCCGCAAACCCTAGAGCAAGGGAGGCATATCATATCTTTAATTTTACAGTAATTGGTACGACCTCGAATCGGCGATCCTTTTTAAATGGACCTTAAACAGTACCTTTTAACAAACGGGAATGAAGACAAAAACATAGATTAATTTAATTCGACAGATTATGGATAAACTAGTTGGAAGAAAGGTTTGGTGCTGGTAGCTGTTTCCGCGTTTCAGGCCTGTCACACATTTACGAATTACAATTACTTGCTGTAAGCTATTTCGTTAGCGTAAAAAAAGGATCGCGTAGGGTAATGAAATATTCATATACTGTCTAAAATCAGTGATGAACTTTATCGGGAAACAATTAATCAAGCGGAAAAATACCGAATACGATCCGCGATTAATTCGTCTATTGTTTTAGGCACATCCGCGATTTATTAGATTATTGTTTTAGACCCATCCTCGTGCTCTCCAGTGAGATAACGCTATTGGTCCATTCAAATCACGCCGTCTCGCAATATGGTCACGTGCTATGGGTCGAGTAAATGACACTTCGGCATTGATATACAAAACGAATTAACGCGTAGATTATCATAATCCCACGCTATCGAGTGACCTTTGTATAAAAACAATATACGATTAGAGGTAAACAGATTAGATAGAAGATATACACATCTTCGTCAAGATATCTTTTAAAGATATCGTACGTACGTAAGGTAATGCCCGGACTATTTTTATGGGACGACGGAACACTGGAAAACAAGGCAGTCTGTCTCTCGCTGAATACTTTTATAATAATGTTTACCTTAACGGAGGCCGATCGATTCGTTTGGATAGCACATCACATTAGTGTCCAGTTCTGAATGTTGAACCCTTTCCCACATACAACTTATCTGCAGCAGACGACTTTGAAGACATCTTAACAATCATATGAAACCTCTCTCTATATGAAAGTATAATTACTGATTAGAGTTGAAAACAGTGTGACACAGGGAGAAATTTCTCATTACGTTTACAAATGCCGTCTGTTGCAGATACGTCAACATGGGTCTGCAGATGGATAAGGGTTAGGCGAGTTAGGATCAGCCAATGCGAACGTTGTTTAGTTTTAAGTTATTCATTATGCCCTTAATAAACTTTACATCGCTACTATGCTGTAGAAACATAAACTCGGTCTGCAACAAGGGTAATCAACCATACAAAGGCTATATGCGGCAAGTATAGATTCAAACTACACACGCGGCACCAATTTGTCGAAAACTTGAGTTCGGGAAGCTTCGGACAAATATTGTACATTCGGATCACAATTACAAAGAAGTGCAGTCACACAAAAAGATATATTTTATCCAGAAAAAAGGCAAATACAGTCTAACCTGTGTTTAAAGACCACCCATGGAAAGAGACCGATATGGTCCTTGTTCACAGGTGGTCTTTAATCGCAGTGTCATTTATGTCATTTATGCAAACATTGAGTAATTAGGAAATTAAAAGTGTCGTTGCTATAGACGGGTGGTCTTTAGCCCGGGGTTGACTCTACGCCCATACGTATAACCCGTTTGCTTTAACCAAGCCAACAAGAGAACTCATGGCCAACTAAAGATTAAAAAAAGCTTCAGAAAACAGAGAAATTACATAGAATCACAACCTTCATCTACATTGTCACAATTTCCCAGGACTTGTTTTGTTTTTTTCTAGTTCACATGCTCACATGTTAGCCAGAAATAACCTTAGCGGTATACGAGCCAATGATCGTCTAATACAGCACGTCATCAGGGGTCTATATTATCTAGGCCAGAAAAAAGAACCAAAACGATTTTGTGACACAATGCAGCAATATATGGCAATATTTCCAAAATAAGTTTCCAAACACGTAACAATTGAGTGATCATTCAGAATGAACTATTGCCCCACATACAGGAAATCTGCAGCAGACGACTTTGAAGACATGGTGAAAAAAAACCTGAAAAATCTCTATAAGAGATAGTTTAATTGTTAAATAAAGTTGATAACTTTGTGGCCAAAGGTGAAATTGCTCATGATGAGCAATTTCACCTTTGGCCACAATGTTTTTAAAAGTCGTCTGCTGCTATAGCATCAAAATGCGTCTGCAGGTGGGAAAGGGTTAAGTAACCTCAGTCAAAACTCATCTTCCATTATTCTTAAGATCTGATGAAATTAAGGAAACATTCTGGATAATGTTCAGTTAAATTGGAAGTTAAATCACGATACCTTTCTGGCAAAAAGAGGAGATATAATTTCCCACTATGTTTTCAAACATTGTTTTAAAAACTGGTATTGTTGTAAATATGTCCAAAAGCGTTCAGTAGCTAGTAACTAATAGTTACGATAGTCGGCTTATTCTGCCATGCCATGAGTATTAATCCATGGTCTAGTATGATTTAAGACAGCCAACCCTTCCTCACTTGTAAACGCATTTGGAGTCATCTGCAGCTAGAGACATGTCAAAGTATCGTGGAAAAAGGGAAAATTGCTCAAAACGGGAAATTTCACCTTTTGTTACAATGTTTTCTTCTCTATTTATCAATGAAAGTTTCTTTAATATAAATTGTCCATAGTATTTTTTAGATGTGTTCAAAGGGATCAGCTGCAGATTTGTTGTATGTGGGAAAGGATTAATTGTCTACAGTCTGATAGGTTTGTATAACGATAGCCTCCTAGTCCAATTTACCATCTGTTCAGTACTTTATCCATTTACCCCATGCAGGCGTTCTAGGAGTATTAGCAATTGGCGGCATTTACAAATAATGCGATAAGAATAAAATACTAAAAACGAGCAATTTCACATTTCCCATCATCGTTTTCAAGTCTATATCAAAGTATTTTACGATTATTCTCAATACATTACCCTTTTATGTTAACTGCATATATGTCCAAAGCAGACTGACTCATAACGTATCAAATCAGTTACGACAACACTTTCCTCCATTAGGACGAACACTGAGACCAGTAACTTTCACAGATATAAAGCCCATGTGCCTTTTCCTTACACTACTATTAAACCGTCAATTTCTTGACGAGTCACACTTATAAGTCATTTTAAAAGCTTGTCTAAACGTCACCTACTCAGCGTAAAAAAAAGAATAAAACAAATTAAAGTCCTCTCTACAAATAGTGTACTCTGTCCCTGCTTGTCTGCAGATATTCGAACTGAGTGTGCTTTAGAAATAACTCGGGTGCGGGTGGTCGCGGATTCGATCCCCGGAAGGGTCATACCAATATCTTTAACATGGTAGGAATAGCTTTCAGGATATTGGGGTTAGCATTGCGACTGACTCGCTGGTGTCAGGTTAGATGGACAAGTTGTACTGTTAACTTACTAAGGAAACGACGTGAAATAACTTAACAAGTGTTGAAAGCGGCGTCAAACAACATACAAACAAACAAAACAAAAAACCCAAAAGTAAGTCCATCATCGACACGAACTTTTCACTAAGTATATAGCATTCAACAATTAGCAATGTGTTTGTGTATTACTAAAGTATAAAAATTTACACCATTTTGAAACATGAACATAGAACTTGCTGTCAATAAGTAACATTCATGTTCCTGCAAAGTTTCCCAGTCGACTACTACAAATATGTCAAAATTCAGTTCCTCTCAAGAAAAGGGTTAAATAATCGTGTCTTACTGTTTAATACTGAAGGAAAAATATCAACTTTCATCGACGCAAGCTAGATCAGCTTTCGTCGTAACCATAATCCTATCAGTTTGATACGGCTGTCAGCGGCATTCAAAATACTTTTTATTCGTAATAAAAGATAGATAATGATTTGGCCAGAGATAGAGGAGGGTTTTCTCGATAATTGAATGCCCCCCCCCCCCCCAACACACACACCCTTGGTTAGTTTTACAGGTGGCGTCATAATACTGATGATGAAGACCCTGGTAGCCTATGCACTTGTGAATCTGTTGGCTCTTCTGCAACTTTACTGTACACAAACAAACCACCATCCTGTTGGCGTGTCAAACAGATAAGACCCTGGTAGCCCATGTACTATTGAATATGCTGGCTGGTCTGCAACTTTACTGTACATAAACAAACCACGAACCAGTCTGCGTGTCAAGGCGATGATGACCTTGGTAGCTCATGAACCAGTGAATCTGCTGGCTCGTCTGCAACTTTATTGTACACAAACAAACCCCGATCTAGTTGGCGTGTCAAGGCGATTTCAAACTCTTTGAATCGGCATTGATACAGATTAAGATGACTGAACTTTGGATCCACTGGTCACATGTTTCTTATCTAATGGTGAACGCGGCCAATATTTCAACTGTACTTACACCTTCGGCACGATTTACTATTTTGATTATATATTTTTATTGTTATTTTTGGTATGTTACCGAACGACGTTCGAAATATAAACTGAGTAAGCGATCGAGTTCTGGAATAATATACAGAAACACGTCGCCTAGTTTATGATAGCTTAGCCGCCGGTCTCTAGAACGAATTATTTGTTATAGCTATTTAATGGAAAATACAGTACCCTTGGTTTATGTTGGTGCCACACAAAATACATACATAACTACAAACATTTAGTATGTTGTGGCCACACTTATATATACATGAATCATGGTCTATATGATATTCACGTTGTTTGAGTTAATTCAATTAACTGTTTGACTGTTAATTAATCCCATAACTCCAGGATGATTGATCCAAATTTAAAAAAGTATGTAAACGGTGACCAACGGTATGATCATTTTCAAATAGTATGTCGTGCATCGCATTAGACGTTGATGGACAGCGGCTGGATAATCTTATTTGAACCCGTTCTCGAGAAATGGTATAAGTTAGCTTCTGTGAATACAGATCAGCATATGAATCAGTTTAGTTCTCTTTCTTTGCCAAAGGCAATTAAAGGCTTTTTAAAACAATGCATATTCAGGTGAGAACGAGCTGTCTCCTCTAAAATCTGCACATTGCTTAGACATTAAATGTTACCACATGTTTTGTTGGCAGAACAATTGAGTGATCTAATTTTCAACATGGGAGAGTCGACTTTGTGAAATTCGGCAGTGAAAGAGTTCATCAAGATCTAAATTGTTCACTCATTACTTACCAATCTCATTACAATCAGACCAAACAATTTCGTACTTTTATACGAGCGGGCGAGTTTAGGTCTGATTTGAATGAGATTGATTACTTACAGAAGCTTGTGAGAAGCGTCTTGCAACGGTGTAGATTCTGGCGAGACTGGGCGGATGGACTGGTTTTCCATGTTCTAGGACGGGCTCAATTGTAAATATGGGTCACGTCAGGCGATAATTGACCTTATTACATTCTAGTTTTGATATGATGTAACATATTATGGGAATGAGGCAGTGGGGTTACTATTTACAGAATTTCAGTTCAATTATTTTGCCGATCATCGGTAGCTCAGTCGGTAGCGACGCGGGCTGTCAAGGTTTGTGAGTTCGAACCCCAGCCCGGCCAACATTATTTCCGAGGTTTGACAAGCGTCATTTGTCTTCCACCAATGGGCTAACAGTCTATGTGGAAAGGCAGCAAGTTGCTTGGAAAGAATGTTGTGTGGAGTACTGGTGTGAGAAAGCCAGGAAACTCACGAGTAGATGAACTGGCCGCCGTTATATGTTTGAAACATTGTTGTCGTTAAACCCCAGTCAACAAACAAACAGCAGAGTTCGTCTACATAATCTGGAAGGTTTAACGTAGGCTGACACGGACACTACAAACGTATTTGTATACGCTCACGAGTCTGGACGATACATAGATCAAACACAACCCCTTTACACCTGACGCCACTCAGACAACGTCAGTTCAAGTTAATTAAAGTTGGCTACATTTCCCATATCGTTTGTTTAGTCCACCCCTAAATTAGTTTCCAAACAGGAAAAGGGCGGATTATTTATGAGAGCAAATGGTTTTTAAATTCATGCCAAATTCATTTCACTAAAAAATCAAATACAATCATCATTCTTGACACTAAATTGACAAATGATAGTTAAAATAGAAAATTTAGATCCGAGCTGCGGGACAAATTATAACTTATTCTACACGTCAGATTCCCATACACACTGTGTCCAATCATCCGCCTTAACCACGACCTATATAATTTGCATATTCAATTTAACCCTTACCCGAATGGTATGTTACGGCACAATCCGGAACATATCTCTAAATAGTTAACTCTGCTACACGGCGAGGGTATAACAGTCAACATTATCGTCATCATATATCTTAATCTGATCTATATCTTGTTACTTACTCATACTTAATAGAGTGGAGTAAAGACATGTACTACCTTTTAAAGATTATTTTGACTGTCAATGAGCAGCCTTCAAAAAGAAAAGGTTGAGTGTCATTTCTTCAGAGTCAAATTTGCATATTCCAAATTTAAACAAAATTCGAATGTTTTCACGCGCCCCATGATATTTTATTTAAACCCTTTACTAAATATACTGTTTTAGTTATAGGCTTTTCAAAATAAAAACAGATGGCAGCAAAAAAGAACACTTATATATAGTTAAGTATAGCTAAGTAACAAAGATTTCAATTCCCTGTAGAAAAATGTACCGAAATGTACCGTTTTTATCGAAATCAAAATCTTTATGGAGATTCTTCAAGTAATGAACTCATTAAAACAATGTTCTATTAAAGAAATTGATACGACCTTTGCGGAACACTACATCTTCCCTTACTAATTTTAACGGATGTGGTTGTTCATTAAAGTGTGAAAAAATCGGATGCCTCTCTAAACAGATACTAACTTATAGACAATGCTGATCAAAATTCATTCATTCTAAACTGCATAGAAACGGTACACCATTGTTGAACAAAATAGAGAAATGCATACTTACAATATTTACAATCTCTTTAAGAAAATCGTGCTTGCATGACGTCACTCTGCGAACAGGGAACATTCCGACCCGACAGCGCAGATATAGAGGCCTGATCTTTATCTTCTCTAGACACTAGTTCTAAAGGGCGTTATTCCTATAGCATGGATACATCTGTTAAGACAACGATAAGACAGCATGTTCTTGCGGGTGGATACATGTCTATAAATATTGCAAATGTCAGGGAAATCTGCTTTGTAGAAAGAAGGATATTTGTTACAATGGTAGTACTACTTGAAGGCAGAGACGTAAACAACTGTTATTTTAGGTCTCTGTTTAAGACGGTTTTTAACCCTTTTCAACTTATAGACGCATTTTGATGCATTTGCAGCAGACGACGTTTGAAAACATTTTGGAAAAAGGTTATCAAATCTTTTCTATAATTATGAAATAATTGTAGAGATTTTCCGTATTTTTGCATAGACATCTTCAACGTCATCTGCTGCAGAACTGTTGTATGTGGTAAAGGGTAAAAGCGGTGTGGATGAAGGAGGAATTGCTGTCGATGAATAAGTTCTTCTATTGACACAGTGGTTTTACTATCTGAATCATACTTCCAAACCCCCAGATGCTAGTGTTACTCCGACAAGTTAAAATCAGACGACGACACTAACAAATTATCAATTAGAAATGCAGACTGTCGTCTGCTCTCGATTGTAAAAGTATCGTTTTGGCAGATTTGTGACAGATAATGATTTTGAAAGTGTATTATTTTGCTGAAAAGCGATTGTACGTGTCATTCTTGTCAGTCATTTACCATTTGAATCATGATGTTCAAGTTTCCTGAATCCTTTCCCACATACAACAAATCTGCAACAGACGACTTTGAAAGCATATTTAATTCAATCCAATTGTATTCGGCAATTTCAGAATGTTCACGCCTTTGGCCAATACAAATTTTAACGGTGAACAAATATGGCAAAACATATACGTACATAGATGTTTGATAAGATGGAAAAGTCAATACTTGATCATGTATTACATCATGGTGTAATGTTGTAATATAGAACATTTCGTTAGCTAACAGTACAAGTATTGCATGCAGTTGGGAAGAGTTGGAAACAGTTTCTCTTTCTGGCACAATGTTTTCAAAGGCAACCTGCTTCATATGCGTCAAAATGTGTTTGCATGTTTTTTATCAAATAATTGAAACTTCTCTCATCTGACTTGTTTGTCTTTGGTGTTTTCAAAATACATAGATAAGTAAGATCTTTATTTGTAGGTATGTCTGTGTGTGTGTGACAAGTCGGGGCAATGACCAAATGGTTACCACTGCGGTCTCGGGTTCGACTCACTTGGTAGGCGATGTCAATCTTTTGGATCTTCAAAACGCCTCAGCTCGAGTGGCTCGAGTGCTGGTAAGATAAACACCTCTAGCTCCAGTGCTGGTAAGATAAACAGGGAGCAATAATCTAGAGAAATTATTGTATTAGTTGCAGTATCTAGCTTCACAAAGGATTTAATATCTGAAACGTTTATCCTTGAGTAATACCTGGGCAGGATTATGAACTTGTTGTATATAATGTAGTTATTTATTTACTTATAACACAGGAACACATTATCAGCCTGATAGCGTGGCCGAGCGGTCTAAGGCGCTGGTTTAAGGCACCAGTCTCCTCGGAGGCGTGGGTTCGAATCCCACCGCTGTCAATAGTTTTTGTTGTTATTTGGCATTCACTTATGCATGATTTTTTTTATTGAACATTGTATGAAATGAAATACAACGTACTTGCTTCTAGTGATTTGAAGTGTTATTGCATCAGCGTTTAGTGAAGACTCATCTCAGCTAAATATATTAATATTATATAAGTTCAAATGTTTAAAGTGTCTATTATGCGCTGAAACCCTGTGAAAAGAAGCATTGTTAAGCAAAAAGTTCATGGACAAGTTAATATTTCAACCAATACAGTATAATTGTTTATCTTAATTAAAATTGGCTAAGTAAAATATGTGTAATAAATGTAAATAAGTAAGCACTCGAGTAACAGACGGCCGTCTCGAGATGGGTCGAGATGGGTCGGGTTCGATAACCGTTTGGGTCATACCAACCACGTCCTCACCTACAGCAAATTTACTCCAAACGAAAGCAAAATAACTGAATTGCGGCAAAAGGAGAAATTGCTTATTATGGACAATTTTCTCTTTCGTCACAATGATTTCAAAAGTCGTCTCCTGCAGATAGTGCTTATGTACTGTGAAACATAATAAAATGTTAAAGGTATGTTCATGAACGCTGGAATATTGTATTACGATAACTGGTGCTGCTAATCATCAAATGATTAAATTAATTGTTTGGTGCTTGAAGTCGCTTTCAACATCATTTCAGTTATATCATGGCGTTTCCTGGGTAAGTTACCAATACTACTGGTCCATTTATCCTGACACTAGCAAGTCATTCGTAATGCTAAACCCGCAAACCTGAGCGCCAAGGAGGGCCGCCATTACTACCATTTTAAAAGTATTTTGTTTGACCCGGTTTGTACAGTGTGGGGTCAGATTAGCCTGTTCATCTGTTCAGTCTAATAAGAATGCACACACATTGATGGAAAAGTCAAGTTGAAGCTTCTCTTGTGTAAGTTATATGTGGACATTTTAGATTTTGGTTTTACACTCTTCACAACATCCAACTTTCCCCCTTGGACGGGCTAAATGTTTGTTTTTAATCCTTTACCACACATAGACGCTTTCTGACGCCCCTCTGCAGCAGACGACTATTGAAAACAATGTGATAAAAGGAGAAATTGTTCAAAACGAGCAATTTCTCCATTTGACACAATGTTTTCAACTTTATTTAGCCCTTATACCTGCAGTTATAGAGAGTTTCCATATTTTCGCGTAGAAGTTATCAAATTCGTCTGCTGCAGAATGTTTGTATGTGGGAAAGGGTTAAGAAAGGCGAAATGTTAAATAACAAACACAAGTAAAGAAGCTATTGCTTTGGAACGATATATGATTTAAAAAAATAGTATTCTATAAAGATTAATTATTGATATGCATAGAAAACATGAATGGACAAACATCCTCCCGTTCAGAACAGTTCTGTATGTGGTTTAACTCTGTCCCAGTTTCGCGCTAAATTATCTGACCGCAGACGACTTCGATCGCATCAATAAACCTATTGACCCAATCTGTCTCTGAACCCTTTCCCTATTGACCAAAATGCCAGTGACCGTTAAACAAATGTTGTACACTAACTAAATATTCAATGGTAATACATAATTATGTTAAAGCCTCTTCAGCAGAAGAGTTTTAAAGACATTGTGAAAAAGGCAGAAATGTGAATCTGCTCATTTCGAGCAATTTCTTCAATCCCATAATAAGTCTGTATTAAAAGCATTCTTTAAATATTCATGATATTTTCTACCTCTGACTTCAAAGACAGACTTCACTTAGAGCCTGATTATTTACATATGATACAGGGTATAAAGACCCAATACAGCATACTAATATATATACTCGAATATAAATCCTTCTGGAGGCAAATTTATGCATTATGACATTACAATTATTTCTATCAATGTGTAGTATTGAAAACTTGTTCCATCTCAATACAAAGTTCAGGTACAATAATTAAGTCTGAACACATTGATTTATTTCATTAACCCTTTTCCTGATACAGACAATTGTTTGTGCGGATGCGGCAGACGACCTTTTAATACATTGTTGAAAATCAGAAATTACTCAGACAACCTGTTTCTCCTCTTTCAATTATTATTACAACTCTATATCAAAAGTACACTAAAGATGTTCCAGGGAATACATCTTTTCCAGCAGAATATTTCCTTTTGACAGACAGTCTTATAACTTTAACTGGTAAATGGTAAAGCGTGTGTTGTTTGCTTTATCGTATCAGTGATTGGGGTTTAGGAAACATAACAACTAATAATAACTTGTAATAACAAAGATTACATTTCTGGAATGGTTTTTATCCTTTTTCTGATATCGACCATTTGAAACGCCCCTTCATATATATACGAATGCTATGGAATAGGAAATATAACAACTAATAATAACTTGTAACAACGAAGATTACATTTCTGGAATGTTTTTTATCCTTTTTCTGATATCAACCATTTGAGACGCCCCTTCATATATAAGTATACGAATGCTATGGAAAAAGAAACGCTGTTCAAGATGAACAATATTTAGATTACTCAAAAGTATGTGCTGTTGTCTCATGACTATGTTTGTTTTCATTTTGTTGTTAACCCTTTCCCACCTATAGACGCATTTTGACGCAGCATACATACGAATGCTATGAATAGGAAACGCTGTTCAAGATGAACAATATTTAGATTACTCCAAAGTATGTGTTGTTGTATTATGACTACGTTTGTTTTCATTTTGTTGTTAAATAACACTATAAAGTAATCGATCAAAGCGTTGCTGAGGTTTATGGCGACGATAGCTTCACAAATAGTATTGGTTATCATTATTTCTTTGTCATTAGTTGGACTTTTCTTTGTTAGCTGTCAATCCGAATCGAAACAACTGATTTTATCTTTAATCACGATTACCGATGTTACCAATTAGCTAATCAAACAATTACTACAACTGCCGAAAAAGCACTCCATTAAACATTCAAAGTAAATATTATGTCTGATATCTCGTATGCTACTATTGCATTCTCACAAATAAAAATACATAAAAATGGAACTCATGTAAAAATGAAAGTATGTTTATAATCTGAATATAGATCATTATGGGACAAGGGGAGAAACGATTTCTCCTTTACATCTATGTTTCTTTCGCTGATCCCCGGTAGCTCAGTCGGTAGCGACGCGGTCTGTCATTCCAGTGGTTATGAGTCCAAACTCAAGCTAGGCCAACATGCTTTCCGACGTTTGACAAAAGTCACTGTGACCAGCGTCACACCAATTGTCTAACTGTATATGTGGAACAGCAGCCAGTTGCTTGGAAAGTATGTTGTGTAGACTACTTGTGTGAGAAAACATGGAAACACATGAGTAGGTGAACTATCCGCCATGATATGACTGAAAAACTGTTGAAAATGGCGTTAAACCCCAATCATCCAATCAACCAATCATCTATGTTTCTCAATTCCTGTGTTGCAGGGTTGTAAAACGATCTATTTGTATGACTGACAAGTGTTGTTTCGCCTGGTTCAGAGGCATAACCGTTGAATAAGAGGCTAATCACGGTCAAGCGATGCTTATTAAGTTAGGACGAGAGTCAGAACAAAGAGAAAACGTAATTATCCTTTGTGTACTTTGTCGCAGTCGTCGGCAGGCTAAGTCTATTTGATATATTGCTTTGCTCGTCTTTGAAATCCTTATGCTGTTAGAACGGTCAGAGCAACTGTACATTTTTGAAAGGTTTAGACATAGACTAGAATGTGCATGTAATATATACACCATGTTGTCACTACTCGATATATACATTGAGCAACGCCACATGAGAATGGACCGTCGGAGATCTTTAATCTACGGGCGCAGACGCCACCGATTTGTGAATGGAGGTCGAAAAACCCCGATTAGTGGACAAATTAGAGAAAAATCAAAGCGATGACCAGACTGTTGGGGGATAGAAAATAAACAAGAAGTTAATACGTTTTGATGTTTCAATTTATGTGATTGCATGAAGCTGATACCTTTAATTTTATAACTTTAAAACTTTATTCGCTCAACGTTATTACACATTTCCTTTTAACTAAATGCCAAGATTGGCAAGCACATTCGTTTAGTCTAATCTTGATTCCAAATATTTGCGACTCATAATATATCAATTATAATTAATTTATTGGGGTTTTGCGACGTTTTCAACATTATTTCAGTTATATCGCAGCGAGAGTTCACTTATTCATGATCCCTGGGAAAACCAACCAGTTCTAGGCTAGGAAATGTGCCTTGCCCAAGGACACTCCACCGTGACCGTCGTGCCGCGACTGGGAATCGAATCCGTGACGCCTGGTTTCAAATCATGGACGCTTCAAATGTAATTAAAAACATCACCATAAATAGACAATACATTTAGATAAAGAAGATGATACCACATTCAGGAGTTCCGCATAATAAGGGTTAGATAAGCTACATGAAGATATTTCATAAGACCAAGAAGGCTATCCTTCCGCTAGTATGAATGTTTCCTATGGCAAAAAGACCCGGAGGTTGAACAATATCCATACGGCATATAAACTGTCCAAACTATCCAAAGTATTTTCTGATTTGTCTGTTTAATAATGAATTTAAAGTTCAAAATATGATAATTTAATTTCGTATATCGTATGAAGAACATGAATCATCTGCATGGCATTTAAGGCTAGACGTCGGCAGTTTAGATGAGTATTTGGAATTGTTGATAATAGGCTGTATTGTTTCGAAACTCTATGATTGAGTCATGCCAGAGAAATCAACATTTCGCCATCCCATAGAGTTGTACGTATTACAATTAAACCTTTCAGACGACTTTTGAAATCATTGTGACAAAGGAAGAAATTGCTCTTATTGAACAATTTCTCCCTTTATCTCAATGTTTTCAACTCTATTTAATAATTAAACTCATCTTTATGGAGACATTTCATATTTTATTAGTCCTCTGCTGCAGCTATGGTGTATGTGGGAAAGGGTTTATTCAGTTGACAACATTATCATTTATGTTTCAGGAAGAACATTTGTTTAAACCAAGTCATGCAATTTGAGATATTGTCTGTGCCAAAAATAACTACTTATGTGCTCACTTAGTTGATACTAAGTCTTACCAGAGTTGTCCTTCTACTTTGATTACTTTTATTAACAGCGAGGTTCGAGTCATATGAGCCGTCTCGCGAGAAACCCAACATTATGGCCTCTGCGTAATGTAACGACCCGGATCAGCCTGCGCAGTCCGCGCAGACTGATCCGGGCCGACACATTCCGTCTCAGGGACATAGATGTATAGAGTAATGATTCCTGAAACAGAACATCCACAGAAGGCGAAAATTGTCTAACCGGGTAAGCCTGCGTGGCATGCTTAGTCTGATCCGGGTCGATACTTTACGCAGAGTCCACAATGTTGGTTTTCTCGCGAGACGGCTCATATGCAGATTTGCCGTATGTGGGAATGGGGTAAATCAATTGTTTGCACCACCTGTATTAAGACGTATCCAGTATTCTTCATTGTTTTATGAGTTATTAAAGTGCCAATGCCCTGAGAGGCAATAAAGTTGCAGTTTCATATCGATCTTGACGAAACCCGTTCTCACATACAGACGCTCTCTGACGCCTCTTCAGCAGACGACTATTGAACGCATTGTGGCATATCGGTAAATTGTTCATAATGAGCATTTAAAGCTATTTTCCATATATTTGCATTGACGTTTTTAATGTGGTCTGCTATAAATATGTTGTATGTGGGAACGGGTAAAATATATGATTGTAAAATGGTGGTTTAAATCGACTAATTGGCTGTTTGAAACCATTTCCACCTCCAAGCTTGTGTGTGGTCTGGGATTTCTCCATTTATTTGTTAAAAGTTCAGGTAAGATCCACTATGATATTAAGTCCTTTCACTGTCATATCAGTAATCTACTGATAAACATGTATATGAAAATATTGTAGCACCTAGAAAATTAAATGCAGAATTTTGATACAGTGTTGAATCCGATTGAAATTCAGAGTCGTCTAAAAGGTCAAACATCCAGCTAATTCTTTGCACAGATTTGAATTTGAGTGATGCTCTCCCAAAACCAATTTTAGCGAAAATACTACACATTTGGAGAAAGATGTAATCTGATTTATAGAAGTTTTAAATCTTCTATCGTTAATTGGATAAAAGTGCTTAGCAAGATCAGACTGCACGGAAACTAGTACGACAGTTAATCCGTATCCACACTACCAAACAAGTGAATTTTGCAGATCGCCGCTCATTTAACCCTTTCCCTGATATAGACGCTTTCTGACGCCTCTGCAGCAGACGACCTTTTGAAAACATAGTGACAAATGAAGAAATTGCACAAAACGTGCAATTTCTCCTTTTGCCACAATGTTTTCCAGTTTTTGACATAGGTTATCCATTCAATTATAGAGATATTCCATTGTTTAACAAAATACTTTCAAAGTCGTCTGCTGCAGAATTGCCGTATGAGGGAAAGGGTTAATCTAGTACCGGTTACATGGACACGTCTGCACTTTAAACGAAGAAAACATTTCATGCAGATTTGCGCATCGGTGAAAATTGAAGATACAGTCTAGGAAAACGATTGGGACTAAATAACCCTGGAATAATTGCCTACCAAGCAGTGTTGATTCTGTGAATCATTAATTCTAATGTTTAACTTGTTGTTGACCTTCTAGAGGACCCCACCCCCCTAACACAAGAACGATTCGTGACTCAATGTAGCATAAGAGCTGTGTTTCTGGACAGTCAACCAGCGTATATACCAAACATGTAGATATAGATTTGTCTGTGCATCGATGGTTTTTAATACCAATCCGTTATGTTTGTCATTATTTTGTTATCACCTGATTTGGTTTAACTCTTTCAGTACCACAGGCAATTTTGAGGTTTTTGCAAACAATGCAGATTCAGGTGAGGCAGCTCGTAACGAAATCAGCATTGTTTGCCTTTTAGTTACCAAAATAGTCCAAAACTTTCACAAATGGAGAAATGGACACACCCAATTTTGATTGATTGATTGAGGTTTAACGCCGTTTTTAACAATTTCTCAGTTATATCACGGCGGCCAGTGCACCTACTCATGCATTTCCTGGTTTTCTCACACAACAATCTTCCCAAGCAACTGGCTGCTTTTCCACATAGACTTAACCCATTGGTGGAAGACGAATGGCGCATGTCGCATTGACTTTTGTCAATCGTCAGAAAGGAAGTGGGCCGAGCCGGGATTCGAACTCACAACCCCTGGATTGACAGCCCGCGTCGCTACCGACTGAGCTACCGGGGCTCGGCCCCAATTTTGAACATGGAAGAGTCTACTTTAAACAATTCGGCGCTGAAAGAGTTAAAGGTAACCCTCGAAGTACCAGTTGCGCATCTTTTTATGAGCATATATTGAACCCCTTACAACTGCAGACTTTTAGACTGACACATCTGAAGCAGACGACTTTGAAATCATCGTGGCAATTTCTCCTTTTTTCACAATGGTCTCAACTCTTTTTAATGACTATACTTTCGCTTACAGGGATTTTCAATACTTTTGTCTCGATGTTTTCAAAATTGTCATCTGCACATTTGTCATATGAGGATAATGGGCTAAATCGAGGGCTTGTCGTGAAACGGTTGTAACTTAAGACCTATTTTGAAAACCCTGGTTTAGGGGAAATGTTGACCCTTTTGTAAACAATGCAAATTTAGGTGCCATTGCTCAGAACGAGCAATGGCACCTAAATTCCCATTGTTTACCAAGAAAATTGATTTAACGCTTATACAAACTTTATGGCGAGGTGATTAACCTTGGTAAAAAAAAATCGAGGCTTTCAAAACTCACCACCGTTAAATATATGACGATAGTTAATACCTTGGCACTTTTAGTCAGTTTCAGGGTAAAATCCAGATTAGAATGTTAAAGATAGCAGAAGTAAAAATCTATCCAAACGATGAAAAGTTCCATTGGCAACGGCTTTGAAGTTCATAGATGTGGTAAAAACTTGTCGTAAAACGGAGTAAATACAATTCCGAGAATAAACATCACCCTTTGACACCGATGTTTACAATACCATCGGTCATTCCGAACAAACAGTCTTTGCCCATTTACGGCTTTATTGATCCTCGGTCGTATAAATGTAAAGATTTGGATTGCTCGGTAAACACGTGTTTCCGTTGTTTGCCCATAGGAGTTTTCGAGTACCAGGGTTCCTGGGAAACCACCCCGGAATGTTCGGGTCAGGGTCATGAATGATGATGGATACTAATGGAAAACTGTGATGTTTCTCTCTTTAACAGAAATGTAGGAAAAGAAGGAAGAAGAGAAAACAAATCTAGATGCGTCTCGCCTGGGTACTCTCTAAATGGATAAACTAAAGAAGTAAAAAACGCGCGAGGCATCAATTCTACAATTCTAGCTTTTCTCCTAAAGGTTGAATGTTGACTCTCCTACATGTAAGCGGACTGTCAATGTCATTGTTGTCGCTTCTGCAGTGGAGCTGTGAAAATATTTTCTCAAAACGAGCAATATACCAATTTCCCGCAATGTTTTATATATACACTCTTAGTCAAAATTATTGCTTTTTATCTCAAATCTCATTTTTGTCAGATACTTATTATAGCAGACGACTCTAAATATGTACGTTATGGGGTTCGTTGCCTACTACAGTACAGTATATAAACAACGCAATCTCATTAAATTAAAACTAAACTTCGCTTGCTCGTATGTAGATATGATGGCTACCCCATACAGGTCGTCTCCGATTGGCCTTTGTGTCAGCCAATCATATTGTTGCTTATTAAATTATTCGGTATACAACAAGTAGATCAACTAGGATAACCGGTATACAACAAGTAGGATAACCGGTATGCATCAAGTAGGATAACCGGTATACAACAAGTAGGATAACCGGTATACATCATGTAGGATAACCGGTATACATCAAGTAGGATAACCGGTATACATCATGTAGGATAACCGGTATGCAACAAGTAGGATAACCCTAAATAATTAAACGATGTAGAGGAGCGATGACTGTTGAGTTCTCCGGTCAGCACGGACGTTTGTTGTAACGTGCGATTTTATTATAAATACATGATAAACCCCGAGCACGTGCTCATAAGTAGTGATGTGTGTATACGGTCAATTCAAGAAGACCTGTTATGCTATGTAACCAGATCCAATATACGTGCAGCGAAATAGTTTGGTCTGATTTTAACGAGATTGATAACCAACGTAATGTGAGATAATGTGATTCTTATGCAAAACACCCATCACAATGTATTATGTGAAAACCTTGCTATCTCAAATAAGTAGCCTTATTAGTCGCCGGGCAGAAGCCCGCTACTTCTATTTTTAATAGGTTTTCGGAAATGACATGGGAGGGGGGGTTATTATTAGATTTTGTTTTTTTTAAATGTCTTGAACATATTACAATTGCGTTTGTTTAAAAACAATAAGTTATGACACATCTAAAATGAAATAAATATTCCGATGTTTTAAGTATGTGCAGTTTCTTTATTTTGACTGGCATTTACGTTTTTGTGTTTATTTACGAACACAAAACAGTCCCTATTAGCTAGACTGGGATACTTTATTTTCATAAACTATGTAATCAAAAGGCGATAACTAAAAACCTTTACGTCGCACAGTCCAATGTGTTTACATACGCGCACCTGCTTGAAGCAGACTATAGATATGAAAATCACGTCGAATTCTCCTTTTAATAGATAAGTATCAACATAAACTGGTAACAGAAACAAAAATAAGAAATATTTTGTGAAAATATTTCTCAAATATAAGCCTGTTTATCGGTCGTGTACGTCGAAACGCCTTTTCCTTACTTCGTGACCTAGTTTCATATTGCCAAAATGTAAACAAAGCGAAGTAACCGGAAGTAAAATTTAAACTTAGAAAAGTGACCTGTCTATGCAGACAAAAAATGTCGCACGACAAATTGATTTCTTAAACGTCATGAAACGAGTGCATGGGTCGAATGTAGGAGAAAGAAAGATACTATAGAAATGCTTTTTTTCTCTCGAATGCAGTGGAATAAAACATGCACTAAAGCTTTGCTTGATTTTTTATTCACTTTCTTCGATGTCTGTCACTAAGACTCGATCTTGAAACGAATTTCGAAAGAATGCTCAAACACCTTATTACAGATAGATAGCTAATATTACACACTAAAATGATTAAATAATGTGATATTAAATGTTTATTTGGCTTGAAACAAATTAAGAGAAGAACAAACTCTGATAAACAATAGATTTAGAAATAAAGAAAATCTGTTCTTTCGCACCCAATTAATTTCATACTTGCCACCTATTAAATAGTAATGGGACTCGCAACTGGCATTTCTCTTGCGCCAAACATATATTGTATGCATCAACGATTTAGATAAACAATTTAGATGATATCAAGTGTGGTCTACTTTTTAAACATATGAGGATAAATTTTAACATCTGTGAAATATTTATTATAATTATTATTAAAAAGGAGGAAGTTCATGTCTTCAGCAATATAACCGTTTTCTCAATGTTTTAAGCGTTTAAAGGTTTTCATTGTTGCTTCAGACATGGAAAGGGTTTAAAAGCTTGTTATTGCATGTAGATTTAAATCCCAACATGTAATAATTTGTTGTGGTTTTATTGACAAATACAAAACATCCAAAATCCTGACTAAAAGAAATCCTGAAATTTGTAGATCTATGTGGAATTTCAAAAATCCTGGAATTAGTCCTTATAAAAACATTATGTGTATGTTTAGACTAATGAAATTCAAGAATACATGTGTGTTAAAAAAAATAAATCAATGCAGTCTTCTCCGGCGACATTGATGCCTTGCATCAACTTTCTCTTGTATACTTATATAAACAAATGGAACTATCCATATTGGATCCACAATAGAAATGGAAAATACGCTGAACGACTACTGTAATGATTAGAGTCTGTATATCAGGAGATAGAAAGAAATTAAGAAAACATTCTTGTTCCAATCAGAGGCTGAATGTCACGAGATTTCTCTTTTGTTAAAATCATTTAGTTACATTGCATGGAATCGATCTGTACCTTATAAGGGATAATTTGAACAAAGGAAATAAAAGAACACATCTTGTAAATCGATGGCCTTCTACTAAATGGCATTATAGAAATGTACTCGTGCTGAACAAAGTGAGCCGCATCATTCTAAAAGGAGTTTCCTTTTGTCATATGTATGAGTACAGGCTAAGTACTGATGCAACTGTACGTATATACAGGCTAAGTACTGATGGAACTGTACGTATATATAGGCTAAGTACTGATGCAAATGTACGTATATACAGGCTAAGTACTGATGCAAATGTACATATATACAGGCTAAGTACTGATGCAAATGTACGTATATACAGGCTAAGTACTAATGGAACTGAACGTATATATAGGCTAAGTACTGATGGAACTGTACGTATATACAGGCTAAGTACTGATGGAACTTTACGTATACACATATTAAGTACTGGTTGGACTCTCGTACTAATACAGAGACTAAATACTTGTGGGACTGTACGTTTATACACATTAAGTACTGATGGAACTGTACGTATATACAGGCTAAGTACTGATTGAACTGTACGTATATACAGGCTAAATACTGATGCAAATGTACGTATATACAGGCTAAGTACTTATGGAACTGTACGTATCTACAGGCTAAGTACTGATGGAACTTTACGTATATACACGTTAAGTACTGATGGAACTCTACGTATATACAGGCTAAGTGCTGATGGGACTGTACGTATAAACACGTTAAGTACTGATGGAACTGTACATTTATACATGCTAAGTACTAATGGAACTGTACGTATATACATGCTAAGTACTAATGGAACTGTACGTATATACATGCTACGTACTGATGGAACTGTACGTATATACAGGCTACGTACTGATGGAACTGTACGTATATACAGGCTAAGTACTTATGGAACTGTACGTATATACAGGCTAAGTACTGATGAAACCGTACGTATATACAGGCTAAGTACTGATGGAACTGTACGTATATACAGGCTAAGTAATGATGGAACTGTACGTATATACAGGCTAAGTACTGGTGGAACTGAACGTATATACAGGCTAAGTACTGATGGAACTGAACGTATATACAGGCTAAGTAATGATTGAACTGTACGTATATACAGGCTAAGTACTGATGGAACTGAACGTATATACAGGCTAAGTACTGATGGAACTGAACGTATATACAGGCTAAGTACTGATGGAACTGTACGTATATACAGGCTAAGTAATGATGGAACTGTACGTATATACAGGCTAAGTACTGGTGGAACTGAACGTATATACAGGCTAAGTACTGATGGAACTGAACGTATATACAGGCTAAGTAATGATGGAACTGTACGTATATACAAGCTAAGTACTGATGGAACTGAACGTATATACAGGCTAAGTAATGATGGAACTGAACGTATATAGAGGCTAAGTAATGATGGAACTGTACGTATATACAGGCTAAGTACTGATGGAACTGAACGTATATACAGGCTAAGTACTGATGGAACTGAACGTATATACAGGCTAAGTACTGATGGAACTGTACGTATATACAGGCTAAGTACTGATGGAACTGTACGTATATACAGGCTAAGTAATGATGGAACTGTACGTATATACAGGCTAAGTACTGATGGAACTGAACGTATATACAGGCTTAGTACTTATGGAACTGTACGTATATACAGGCTAAGTACTGATGAAACTGTACGTATATACAGGCTAAGTAATGATGGAACTGTACGTATATACAGGCTAAGTATTTATGCACTGTACGTATATACAGGATAAGTACTGATGGAACTGTACGTATACACAGACTAAGTACTGGTTGGACCTATTTTCAGAGGAAGCGGTTCAAATGCCTAATGGGTACACGATAACGACGTTACGTAATACATAGAAAACTCATTCATTGACATTCTCAGTTCAATTGAAGCTCAATTAAGATACATGCTGATTTACTATATACCATATACGTTTACCCTTCATACCCTGTACATACCCAGTTTCATAATTGTTTATGACTTAAATGTTAAACAATTGATCTTAAATATTCGTTCACTCTGTAGATCTAGATACGATAACAAATAAAACAAGAGAATGTATGCACAAATACCCGATATCCATTTTAAGAACTCCAACGTAAAACCATTTGATATTAAGAATGAAAATATATTTTGAATGTAATTGAAATAAAGCGACATATTGGTACACATTGTGGAAAAAGAATATTCTACTCAGTTACAGTTTTTTTCATATTACCACATGGTTTACAAATGTCGTCTCTATCATAAAAGTGATAGTTTCAGCACGTTGATTAGATATATCGACTATTTAAAACAAAAAATAAAATGGCCAAGGATTATTTCAAAGAAGGAAACACGTACGTGGGGAGGTCGCCTTAAATTTCCATTAAACATTGGTTAATGATTCCAAACATCTTACATAAAAAAGAATTAAGTGCCTTAACAAAAACCCTTCCATTATTTCCTTTGAAAGTAAATGGTCTCAAATGGGCATTACGATCATTGTAATCGATGGCGGCTTCATCGACTATTTCACTATAAACCTTTCCCTCATATAGACGCTTTCTGACGCATCTGCAGCAGACAGCTTTTTGAAAACATAGTGACAAAAGAAGAAATTGCTCAAAACGAGCAATTTTTCATTTTGTCGCAATGTTTTCCACTTTTAGTCATAGGTTATCCATTCAATTATAGAGATTTTCTATTTTTTGACAAAATATGTTCAAAGACGTCTGCTGCAGAATTGCCGTATGAGGGAAAGGGTTAAATGCGTTTATAAATTGCAATACCACGTGGGTTGACTTCACGACTCTACTAACTGTGTTAATTATATATGAAAACAACATAACAACAGTCATATGAGCCGTTTCACCAGAAAACCAACATTATGGTCCCTGCGTAATGTATCGACATAGATCAGCCTGAGCAGTCCACGCATGCTAATTCGGGCCGACACATTCCGTCTCAGTGGGATAGATGTATACAGTAATGATTCCTGAAGCAGAAAATCCACAGGCCGCGAAAAGTGTCGGTCCGGGTTAGCCTGCGCGACATGCTTTAGGCTGAGCCGTGTTGATACTTTACGCAGAGTCCACTGATGTTGGTTTTCTCGCGCGACGGCTCGTATCATCATACAGTTGAGCATTTCTGGTATTCAACTGTAGATTGGTAGTGAAAACTGCAATATATTTATATAAACGACACTCAGAGTCATAGGTCTTATCTGGGCCTATATGACAGACATTTTGTTTTGTGTTATGCCTCGGATGATATTCGATATGAGTCTGTGCATGTGAAAGGGTACACGTCGGCATTTCTGAACAGTGTAGGTTCGGATCGGCCTGTACATCTGCTCTGTCCTTTTAGAATCTACGTAAGTTGACAAGGTGTTCTTACAAGGGTGTGGACAGTCGACATATCGATCAGAATGTGTTGACCTGGTTATTGTTCCAAAATGCCAACTTGTACATTTTCCTATGGACAAGCTCAGATATAGTTGATCTATGATGGTAAAAACGTCGAGCTCATATACAAAAGACTTTAGAGGCGTTTGTAGCAGATAACTTTTGAAAGTACATAGCATTTTCTTAAAACGAACAATCGCTCATTGTTCTGCTGTGTTTTGAGCTCCGTAGCTAAATAACTATTCTTATGTTTCATAAAGCTTTTTCTCGGAAATTCTAAAATCAGATGAATCTAAGAATATCTTATCAGGTAAATGGTTCCAGTAGAAACCTGTACATCTTACCCAAGCAAAGGATCTCAGAACAAACCGTTTCACCGTGAAAGAAGACGGAGAATACACCTACTGGCTTCAAGTAAACGGATCGGCAGAATTGCTTTAACGTACAAACCTCAAAGCTTTGAATCAGAACATGCAGTTAGCCGGTCAAAGAACCCCTGACGATTTTCCCACGCTTGTTGTTAAACCGATGAAAATAGGTAGTGATTTGATCATCTAGTGGCTTAACGTTATTACATATGGGCATCAGATATGACTACGTTTGCACGTTTGTTGATTTGCGAAAAACCCGTATTACTATAAAGCAATAATTAGATATTATCGCATATCCGCATATGAAACACATGCAGGTGCATTGGTGTTACACAAACAGGTTATACTTGTAGAGTTCAGGCCTACATTACATACAGTCGGACACAGAGTTATATAAGTCGTCACCGTACGTCGTTTGATCCCCATATCTGAGCCGTCCCGCGAGAAAACCAACATTATGGCCTCTGCGACCCAGATCAGCCGGTGCAGATTGATCCGGGCCGACACATTCTGTCTCATGGGGATAGAGGTATAGAGTAATGATTCCTGAAACAGAAAATCCACAGGAGGCGAAAAGTGTCTGTCAGGGTTAGCCTGCGCAGACAGCGTAGTCTGATCTTGGTCGGTACATTACGCAGAGGCCACTCTGTTGGTTTTCTCGCGGGCTCAAATCATATTTCTGTATTGCAGTTTATTAGGAAACTCGATTGAAATGGTTTTGAGAATGAAATTATAAAATATCCCCCATACAAAGTTTTAAGTTTTGTGTCTATCACCTCTACTGTTACCCTTTAAATAAAACCTCATTACCCCTTTCACTCATATAGGCGCTTTCTGACGCCTCTGCAGCAGACGGCTTTTTGTAAACATAGTGACAAAAGAAGAAATTGCACAAAACGTGCAATTTCTCCTTTTGCCACAATGTTTTCCACTTTAAGTCATAGGTTATCCATTCAATTATAGAGATTTTCTAATTTTTGACAATATACGTTCAAAGTCGTCTGCTGCAGAATTGTCGTATGAGGGAAAGGGTTAACTCACTGAAAAGATGGAGTAATAGAATAATCATATTATTGACAATTTGGGTTTCAAAAGTAAACAGAGGACCCAACGTTAGTTTTCTCACGGGTTCTCGCCACGCTCTTCTCGCGGTATCACATTTAACAGACACGCGTCTACTGTTACGTGAAAGTAATTAGTTTTCGTTTTCATTCAATTTTCGTTTTAACTCTTTCAGCGCCGAATTGTTTAAAGTAGACTCTTCCATGTTCAAAATCGTGCGACTATTTTGATAACTTATAGGCAAACAATGCTGATTTGTGAGACAGCTCGTTACGAGCTGACTCACCTGAATCAGTATTGTTTGCAAAAACTTCAATATTGCCTTTGGCGCTGAAAGAGTTAACTGACACGCGTCTACTGTTACGTGAAAGTAATTAGTTTTCGTTTTCATTCAATTTTCGTTTTAATGAAAGTCAATGTAACACGCTTTCTGAATTAATGGCGTTGCTCTAGGTTATTTTATCACATCTCCTAGAGCAACAATGAAAACAACGAATTTCTATACTGAAGTCATTTGTTCACGACTTATTTTCGAGTGTCTCCTTTAACTGTACGTGTAATAATTAATTGTGTGTATGTGAATGTATATATGTATATATACACGTGTGTTTGTGTATGTATGTATGTATGTATGTATGTATGTATGTATGTATGTATGTATGTATGTATGTATGTATGTATGTATGTATGTATGTATGTATGTATGTATGTATGTATGTATGTATGTATGTATGTATGTATGTATGTATGTATGTATGTATGTATGTATGTATGTATGTATGTATGTATGTATGTATGTATGTATGTATGTATGTATGTATGTATGTATGTATGTATGTATGTATGTATGTATGTATGTATGTATGTATGTATGTATGTATGTATGTATGTATGTATGTATGTATGCATGTATGTATGTATGTATGTATGTATGTATGTATGTATGTATATGGAAGATATTTCCGTTCATTCATACTGACCTGGATTTGTTTGTATTTGCTTGAAATATTGTATTATATAGACAAGAAACTTTGTAAGTTTAAATCGAATAAAATATTCTTCGTTTTCTTCTTCGTTAACCATTTTCCGTTTGCATTGTGTTCAAATCAATTGAATAATTATATTTTCGCTTATAGACATTTTCAACATATTTGCCTAGATGTTTTCAAAGATGTCTTCAATAGTTGTTTCGTATGAGGGAAAACAAATAAAATAAACCAATGATAGGTCGCCGTAATCATAGATAAGCCTTTGTTTAGTATGAGCAAACACCATCTTTCCATGCGTCAAAGCTTTACTCTGTCCTTTCCTTCGGCTTTGATATTCTAAGTATTTGTACTACTTTTGTAAAGAATGCTTTCCATTTAACACAGACTATTTAAACTGTGCCCATCGACAAGGGGCGCTGTTGCCTGACCGTTCCGGTATATCTGAAAGGTAGACCGGGGTGACAAACGTAGGCCTACACATTATTGGCAAACGATACATCCAAGGTATAATTACCTGAATGCGTTCATTGAAGGCTCTGAAACCTAAGCAGTCACTTTGTGCAGAAATGCGGCTCATTTACATTATGAAATATTTCTTGGCAATGCTTTGCTTTGAGATTACAACTCCGTCGTGTGGTCGTGCGTCCGTCCGTCCGTACGTACGTCACGATTTCAATTATTAAAATATGTTCTGCCAGGCGATACATGTGTTCCGTCGAACACTCTAGTTATAACTTGCACGCTACTTAGGCACTCAATGTGAGAAATAATTTATTGTCAATTTATGATACATATGTATCTGTACCCTGCAGAACATAAACATAGTTAAAACACATTGCAACAAAACATTGCTTAGAATCGAATTGTGTGAAAGTATGCATGTTTTATTACAGCTGTTCCTTTGTGTTGTCGCGCGTTGATTCAGAAAAATATGACAAGTATCGGGTTAATGACGGGAATATGATCAGTTGTATTTTCTATATAACATTATCTCATATTACTGATATATTAGGTTTTCGAATATATCGTTTTCCGAAATGTCACATAGACATTCGATAAGAGCATTACATAGTCAAGAATAGACATCGTACACCTTAACACATTCCCACCTATAGACGCATTTTGACGCATCTGCAGAAGATGACTTTTGAAAACATCGTGACAAAAGGAAAAATTGCTCAAAGCAATGTTTTCAACTTCTTTCAGTAATTATACCTACAATTATAGAGATTTTCCATATGTTTGAGTGAACATGTTTAAAGTCGTCTCCTGCAGATTTGTTGTATGTGGGAAATGGTTGAGGTCTTAGAGCATCTGATATGTGTACAGTGAAGATTTAGGCGAACCTTCGCATCCACACAGTCTCACCAGAGCCTTCACTGAATGGTTACATGTACCTTGGTCCAAGATGCATCTTTTGGCAAATATATTTAGGCAAGCCCCAGTATTGTTACGCTAATTTACCTTTATATGATTCCTTTACGAAGAGAAAAAAATCCATTGAGCAAATCAATGCTGAGAATGATATTCTCTATGAAGCAGCTGAAGAAAATATAAAACGTAAAATCGTATTTGACTAACATATACGGCTGTTTATACGAGCATATATAATGCAGTAACCATTCTTTGTTGGATCTGAAGGTTATCTCACAATAGAAACCCGTACAATGATACTATTACACTTACAACAATTAACGACAATTACACAACTTTAAACAGTTTTAACTTTACTTTTCTTAAAAAGCGTTCGATGTTAGTATATGATGAGAATCGTTTAGCTTAAATGCACTCGTTGCAAGTTTGGAATCAATGCCAAGTTAATGTGTGCAGAGTGTACCATCTTTCCACTGTAATTACCATTTACGAAACATTATCGAGAACTTAATTTGAGCCAACAAGAAAGAAAATGTCCGTTGCATTTCGTATTGTGTAAACACAACAATGGGAAGATGACACGGACTCATGTTATTCTGCGAATGTAATCAACCGTTCAGGCAGTGATTCAATACTTACGGTACTTTACGTTTTGTGAATGGATCACCTGACTTTTAAATGCTGCTGTTTGTTGACAAAATCTTTTGAAGTTAAATACAGATGCGTTTGGTATTTTTCTGTATTAATTAAATACACCTGAACTCAAGGCCTGTTCGATAACTAACTACACTAAAACGGGTTCTTTTACGCTGCTTTATGTGTCCTTCAATTCTGTGACAAAGGTATCAAGTACCAATTACCACTAGCCAGTTTACACAATTAACATGTTCAAAGGGCTTTGTGATAATGTATACGTTCATTTGTAGATTGGTCTAAAAGTATTGTAATCTTTGTTGTAAGGTTAAATTACGCCAAATAGTCCCTAAAAAACTCAGTTTTCGTAGAAATGAGTGTTTACCATTACCAGAATGCATAAAATATATGACATTGACCCTTTTCAATGATATATGATGTTCTAAATGAGAAAAGCTTAGAAAGTGTGACAATTGAAGGCGGAAACTTGTCGATTTACATTGAAACAGAGAAGGAATTTATTTGGTGCATTGTGACCTATGATTTAAAACGTGATCAAACGTGACAAAACGTGATCAAACATGACAAAACGTGAAGTGGAAATTTAAATTTTGGACATGTTCGAAATTCGCTCACGTTTCCCCACAACGTACTACAACGTGAGCGTAGCAGGTTGATACTTTATGTTGCGTTTGCTGACACGTTGTGCTGTGCTATGCTACGTTGCGGCCTCGTTGCTCCCACGTTCATTGTGCCTCGTTATGCCACGCTGTGATACGATGTAACACGTTGTACTACGTTATGAGCTGCGTTATGCTACGTTGTTTTACATTGTACGACGTTGTGCTACGTTTCTGCTATGTTGTGCTACGAGTTGGTACGTTGTGGTACGCTATATATAATACGCTCTGTCGCGTCAATGGATTGTAATAATTTCAACAGTCTTGGTAGAGGATCAAAACACAACGTGGCGACAACGAGGCGACAGCATGGCGGCAGCGAGACATAACCCGACTTTGTTGCCGTTGTCACCTTTAAAGTGTGTCACAACGGTAATGCAACGAGGCGACAGCGTTGCTAGCACGCAACGGCTAGGCCAAAACGTGACACTATGACTGGGACATAAGGATCGTTATATCTATACATTACACATCAAATCCTCTAGAATTAAATTACAGTTCAGCACATTGCATACAATATATTCCATTACTCCATTCTCAATATGCAAACACATATTCGTATTACTTCTATAAACGGAATACTCGGTTCTTTGCTGAGATGGCGTGAGTTTTAATCATATTTCTCATCTCTAACTGTGAAACTATTTCATGTATGCATCGTATATCCTTATTTAAATTCAACAATTCTTTAACAGTTTTATTCACATTAGCATATTCTACTTTTCTTGGACGGTGATATTCAAACTTATGAAAAAGTTAGAAACCGTGGATCAACAATAATGGAATTTTGTCATTTAGAAATGGTAATGTCATACACATTTTCCCTAAAAGAATGATCTTTAATAAAATGAATTTTTATATTAAATTAAATTATATGTTTTTTAGAATTCATATTATTTTGAAAGCAACGCATTATAACTACATTAAGCTAAGTTTGAGATGTTATCAAGAAACTTATATTTAAATTACTGCAATACTGCAGATTTTTAGACGTTTACATATATATAAAAAACGTTGGTAAAAGAAATTAAGAGCATTCATCCTTTTCCCACAGAGTTGTCAAGGTCGTCTTCTGTGTTGAACCTACGGATAGGATGAATTGTTCGAAATTCAGAGAACTGTTGCATCAGCGTGCATTTTCAATGACAACCTCACAATGTAAACAAATCGCGCTGACAAGCAACAGATCGTGTTTATATCTCGCTGTGAATTATGGGTCTCCCAATAAACGGAATTGACCAATTAGAGTGTGCAGACGATGCAGCTGTTGTAGCTGCGACAGATTTTTAATTGAACCACTCATCGCGTTTAATCCTTCACTTATTACAGACGACATTTGACGACAATGCAGCAGACAACTTTTACTCAAAATGATCTGTGTTATGAAATGTCATTCAAAGAATGTTCTTAACTCTTTCAGCGCCAAAGGCAATATTGAGGTTTTTGCAAACAATACTGATTCAGGTGAGTCAGCTCGTAACGATCTGTCTCACCTTAAATCAGCATTGTTTGCCTTTAAGTTATCAAAATAGTCCACATTTTTATTACATGAGAAATGGAGACGCCCGATTTTGAACATGGAAGAGTCTACTTTAAACAATTCGGCGCTGAAAGTGTTAAGGCAGACGACTGTAAAAATACTGTATCCGCATCCGATAGACGGTTCATCATTCTCTTAGCCTATGATACATGCAAATATGATAAATATGCATGAAAACTTCATCACAACGAGCATGTTATTTCCCCATCCCCCTCAAACACATATATGTTTCAAATAAAAACGGAAGTAGGAAAGGGATGCGTAGAAATCTGAGCCCCGTTAAGCCATACTGCCATACTGATACATGAAGTATTCAGTTTTAATAGTTGTGTAGATCTCCATAGGCATTTGTTGAAGCTGTTATGAGCATAGTCTTAAGATTGTCCTAAAAAAATGCTTAGACTAAAACTGATTTATCGTAGACAGTGGTAAAGTATCTGTATATCGGTAAGTGGACACTATTATTCAATCGTCTTGCTGTCGTATAACATTGTTTATAGCTAGTACACATTTCATTGTGTCCCTTTTCCACATCAGACTAGTTCGATGGATTTTCAATAGAAACATTGTTAAAAAGATTGCGACTAAAGATGAAACTGTTCATAATGAGCAATATCCATTGCCAGAATGTGTTCAATAGAAGCTCTCTAACTCCTCTGAAGCAGATGACTTTTTAACAATTTGTGACAAAATGAGGAAAATTCTCATAAAGTGCAAATTCTCATTTTGCAACAATATTTTCATCTTTATTCAATAACTCTTTTTTCATATTGTTTCCATATTTTTCACTGAATGTGTTCAAAGTCATCTGCTGCAGATTTTGTGTATGAAAAAATGGGTTAAAGAGTGATACGTTCATATAGATAAATATATATCTTTCAATTGTTTATCAAGAAGTTTGCAGTATGATGGAAAGGGTTTAATATTATAGACTCAGCATGATGCAAATTAGTCTACATTCCGTTTTACAAATGAAATTACTTTATGCATGATCATGTAGAGTTGTATATGCAAACAGATAATGCCTAGGTGAGGCTAGAACATACTATTGAAAAAAGTTTTATGAAGTTTCCGATGTTAACTTATAATAGTACGGACATTAACGGAAATGACCGAGAAGTCCACGAACTATACCGATCTCTTACGACATCTAACGAAAATCGTTCAGCCTCCAACATACGACAACAATGCAGCAGACGACTTGGAAAACAGCAAGGCAAACATATGATATTGTTAAAACTTGAAAGTAGAATTATTGAATAACTTTAAAAACATTGTGGCAAAAGTAGGAATTACTCGTTATGAGCAATTTCTTCTTTTGTCACAACTTTTTCAAGAGTCCTCTACTGCAATTGCGTCAAAATTAGTCTACAAGTAAGAAAGGGTTAATAAATATCACATCGTATGTAATTCACCGGGCCCATTTGGCCAATGGGGTGTTCTACCTTAATGTGACATTTACACAGGGGCGTATTCAAATTGTTCGCACTGAGCACTCAGGAAAATCAACCAATAAACTCAAAGCTTTCGACCATCACTCAGGAAAATCAACCAATAAACTCAAAGCTTTCGACCAGCACTCATCCAGCACTCAGGAAAATCAAACAATAAAATACAGCTTTTAACTAGCATTCACGTGATTTTAGGAAGATCAATCACAAAATTTAGAGCTTTTGATCAGCACTCGTCCAGCACTCAGAAAAATCAACCAACTAAAACTTACAGCTTCTAACTAGCATTCACGTGCACTCTGGAAAATCAACCAATCAACTAACATCTTTTGACAAGCACTCGTCCAGCACTCAGGAAAATCAACCAATAAACTTACAGCTTTTAACTAGCATTCTTGTGCACTCGGTAAAATCAACCAATTAACTTAAAGCTTTTTACCAGCACTCGTCCAGCACTCAGGAAAATCCAACAATTAACTTACAGCTTTTAACAAGCATTCCTGTGCAATCAGGAAAATCCACCAATCAACTTACAGCTTTTAACCAGCATTCATGTGCGCTCAGGAAAATCAACCAATAAACTTACAGCTTTTAACTAGCATTCACAAGCACGCAGGAAAATCAACCAATAAACTTATAGCTTTAACTAGCATTCACTTGCACTCGGGAAGATCAACCTATAAACTTATAGAGTTTTACCAGCACTCGTCCAGCACTCAGGAAAACCCCCAATCAACTTACAAGTTTTAACTAGCTTTCAAAAGTGCAGGTATACAATACAATACATAAGTATCGATTATAGCTTAAATATGTTGATAGGTCTTAGTCTTTATTATTCGCAAATGCTGTTAGAATTCACGCGTAGCGCTGTAAAATAAATAGGAACAGCAGGAAATGGGTTAATTATTCAGATTCAGAAAATTAGACCCATATAAATGCATGTTCGTATTGATTAAAACTGGCTAACAGACAGCAACTTGATACTCCAAATTATAGCGAAACATATGTTTATTGTGAATGTAGACACAAGAGTGAGTATATACCACAATTCTGAAAGACAAATATGTTCTAGTATTTCATCTTACACTTATTGTTCTGAAATGAAACTCGGCCTAGTGGTAAGCGAGGTTGATTAGGAACGATCGTTTCGGGTTCGATCCCCGTTGGTGGCTGTCATGGCGAATTGGCCCATGAACAATGAACATTTCCCAGGTCTATTTTCTAGGTATATTACAGGTCTCAGGGTGTCAGTGGCCACGAATAAGTGTTGTCCGTCGCCGTCATGTAACTCTTTTATGATGAACGAAGTTAACCCCTCAACACTTGCCCCCCCCCCCCCCCCCCCCCCCCCCGCCCAAAAAGATAATGAGAACAAAACAACAACAAAACCACTACAACAACAAACAAACAAACAAACAGCAAGATGGTTTTTGGGGGATCACATACTTGTTGTGAACGAGATTCAAACATGGGATGTCGCGGGAAGAACTAACCATTATACGATCACGGTACCCATATTACAGCTGAACTATTTGATATGTGTATATATATTGACTTTATCTCTTTAAGTGCTGAATTCCCTTACGTAGACTCTTCCATATTCAAATTCGACTCCATTTTTCATGTAATTAAGATTTGAAATATTTTGATAATATTGATTTTCAGGTCAGACAGCTCATTACGATTTATCTCACCTGAATGTGTATTGTTTGCACAAACCTCAATATTGCCATTGGCGCTGAATTAGTTTATAATAATAGGACTTGTCATTAGGCACGTGTTCTCATGTCCTTATCTTTTTTATAAAGTCTCACGATGTTGGTTTACAGACTCTAATAAAAGCGATGTTGTTATTTTCATGTGATAAGACAACTTTATAACTCCCATTAACTGGCATCTAAATTACATCGCATTTTCTTGAAACACATTTCCACTGTTATTTCAAGTAGATAAACTATCTATTAAGAATGTGCAGCTGGCGCACCATAATGTGTTTTTCCTGCAGCTTTTATTTTGAATATCTTAAATTAAAAAACATTAGAAAGTTTGTATTTGTGTTAACATTGTGACAATTTAGCATCTCTGTTTACCACAATTGGTATCCCACATGTCAAGACTTTAAAACTATATAGTACAAAACAATGTAGACCAGGATCAATCCACACATTCCTGCAGTCTAATATCAATCTATATAAATCACTATCAATGTAGATTTCGTAATTAATTTGCAAGAACTTGACACAAATTAGTGGCGATGCTACTAGCTGAAGGAATGTAACAGTTCAAACATACAACATACAAACCCGCGGACGACGTTAAAAATAACTTGGACAAAAATGAAAAGTCGTCTGCTACATATCCATCAAATTGCGTCTGCACGTTGGAAAGCAAGGCTGTAGAAGTGATATTTATACCTATACCCCGTTCCCGTTACACTATGTTGGACTATGTTTCAGACTCGAAGGCTGTTTCATCTCATTTCCACATTGTTCTTTAACAAATCTGCATCAGACGACGTTAGAAACATCAAGGCAAAAACAACAAAATATTATCTGTAAATGAAGGTATAATAATTGCAAAGAGTTGAAAACAATTGTGGCAAAGGGAGAAATTGCTCATTATGTGCAAAACAACTTTTTTTTGTCACAATATTTTCAAAAGTCGTTTGCCGTACAAGCGTTAAAATGCATCTTTATGAAGAAAATGTTTGAAAGGAAAATATCGAACACAACATATTCATCGGAAACAGCTCCTTTTTCAATCCTTTATTTGGTAAATGTTTATGCATTTAACCCTTTCCCACCTGTAGACGGAATAAATATATAAAGAAGAAAGAAGAAATTAATGCTTTCCCTCATATAGACGCTGTCTGACGCCTCTGCAGCAGACGGCTTTTTGAAAACATAGTGACAAAAGAAGAAATTGCACAAAACGTGCAATTTCTCCTTTTGTCACAATGTTTTCCACTTTTAATCATAGGTTATCCATTCAATTATGGAGATTTTCCATTTTTTGACAAAATATGTTCAAAGTCGTCTGCTGCAGAGTTGTCGTATGATGGAGAAGCATAAATCATATGCGTCGTAAGAGAACCAGCCACATAGGGAAATGGGGGACCGTCGTTGATTCAGATCAGTATTTGATTTGTTTTCTTAAACATGAGTTACTAGTCAAAATGATTTCAGACAAAAATATACGTTAGAACCAGAGACCATGGGTCGGTTAACCAATCTTTATCTACACTTTGCACCAATTTCAATGTTTGGTTGTTTTCCTGTAACATTATCATAGCCTGTGTTTTGATATTGCGGGAAAATGTTAAGGTGCCTCATGCAAGTAGGGCTAGACTGGTAGAGATGTGTTACATGTAAGTTTGTACAGACCCACTCTAGTTTTCACATTGAAACAGATGCAACAAGACGGTTTTTCAAATATCAGTGATAGATGTATAAATCTCGTGTCGTTTATTGATCTGGATAACATCGACAATGAGAATAAACTTCAGGCCAGGGGTTACATCTGGACAAAAAGAGAAACATGTGCAGTCTGCTAAATTAATCACATTCATTATCAGACGACAATATTGCGTCTGTCTCGTAAATCACGGAGACTCATGACACGTGACACACTTTCAGGTGTCCGGACAGGTCTAAAAAACGCGGATAAAATATCGGCTTTAAATCGTGTAACTGTGCATTTCTTTGTTAATTTTGTCATTTATTCTAAAGGCAGGATTAATACAATTTGACCCTTTATTTAGACGACCTTTGCTATCTCAGAGTCCGTGCTCATGAACCATTCTTAATTCATTCTAATTCTTAAGTCGAAGAATATTCTTGATTTCAAAATTACACACTTTGTTTTTGGCTAAACCATATGGATCAGCAAATCAGAAATATGTTACTTAGTAAATTAATAATTCGAATTCGAATGTTAGTTAGATTGAATTGGGAATCATGAAGTAGTCTTTTTTGTAAACCACTCAAGCAATAAGAGAAATGTTCAATATGAGCATTTCCCATCTCGTAAAATGTATTCGACTCTGATTAAGAAAATTATCCCGTTTATTCGAATGTGCCAATTCACGTACGAGGGTTGATACAAAAGTTTGCGTAAAATGGTTCTTATTCCTATATTGTGGCAGTTATGTTGATGGAACTGTATATAAATATTTTTCAATTCAATACACAATGTCTTATACACCAATCATGTCAAATAGAGTTATCGTAACTATGGTAACGTCAATTTTAAAAAACCTGGTCCAACATATATTTGCGTCGACGTCATCGTACTAGTGAGTGATAGCTGGTCTGTGAAAAATATTAAATAATAAGAGCTTTTCACATACTCGCCATTGAATACAATTTAATTTATACAACCTTCAAGCAATCATCTTAGATAACAACGACTTGGTCTGTATGTTATATATAGACACCTGGACTGACGAGGAAACCTCTCTGACGCCACGTAATGACGTTTCGGATTTTGGACGACCACCATGCTCGTTATCCCTGATATGTTCCCTCCTTGAAGCGTTTACACCACTTGTAAATTCATGTTTTCCTCACTGCAGCTTCATCATTGGTAATTTTCAACATTTCTATGATTTTGCCTTGAACATTCTATTCCGAACGCAAAATTTAATGGTCGATCTCTGTTCTTCACTCATTTTAACACCTATTTTTAGAGGCATGCCTGGTATTTTATTTTTCTGACGTAATCATTAGAAATGACGTCCCCAACATCATGTCAGAATATGGCGGGAATGATTATGTGTCGTTTGGTAGACTTTCCGTTAATATGGAATATAATTGGCGTAATATTTCGAAAACTTAATACATTTGGAAATATTGAAATTTGGGCCGCGGTGACATCGATGACGTTACTTTGGTAACACTTTGTAGTTATCAACGATTATATATGAGCCGTCCCGCGAGAAAACCAACATTATGGCATCTGCGTAATGTATCGACCCAGATCAGCCTGCGCAGTCCGCGCAGACTGATCCGGGCCGACACATTCCGTCTCAGGGGGATAGAGGTATATAATTATGATTACTGGAACAGATAATCCACAGGAGGCGAAAAGTGTATATCCGGGTAAGCATTCTTAGGCTGATCCGGGTCGATACTTTCCGCAGAGACCACAATGTTGGTTTTCTCGCGGGACGGCTCATATTGTAAAGGGAATATCGAGATCTACATAATAGTGCAAAATGCTTCAGGAGGCACTTTCCCGAGAACTTTTTGAACACCCCTCGTATTTTCTTAAGATGTTTCAAATCAGACGAGTGCATCAAATCAAGTATATGGTCAACGCCAAACTAGTGTATTAATACTTTATTTAAAACAGTAATTACGTCCGTTTCGAGTAGATCGATTGGCATCAATTCCCGTCATTGTGCGTGTTTGATCTTCGTAATTAATATAAGAGAACCATAATGAGTTTGGAACGGAACTTCGCGATTCATATTTTATGTCAAATGAAGGATGATAAGCACTATCTATTGACATGCTATGTCAATGTTACCTGTCCGAATCACGCTATCAACAACAAGATTGAAACGTCGAGCGGAAACATAGGGTCTTGTTTTTAACGCTTTACTCGTTGAAGACTTTTCCTATTGCAAATCTAATCATGTAACGGTGTTCATGTGTAGAACTTTCATTTTACCCTTTGCAGATAAATATCGCCTCATTTGCAGCAGACCACTTTAACCCTTTTCAGCGCCAAAGGCAATATTGAGCTTATTGCAAACAATACTGATTCAGGTGAGTCAGCTCGTAACGAGCTGTCTCACCTGAAATCAGCATTGTTTGCCTTTTAGTTACCAAAATAGTCCGAAACTTTCATAAATTGAGAAAAGGACACACCCGATTTTGAGCATGGAAGAGTCTACTTTAAACAATTCGGCGCTGAAAGAGTTAAGCATTATTTAGATAAAAGGAGAAATTACTCGTGATACTCATCTTTACCTTTAATCAAATTGTTTTTTTACTCTTTTTTCTATAATAATTATTGCTTTCAGTTGTATTCAAATATTTGTCAACCTATTTCTAAAGTCGACTTTTGTAGATATGGTATCGGCGTGAAACGGTCTGCATCGTGCCCGTTGACTCACGCGAACGTTAATCTAGAAAAAGTAAATGTTGGGCATTATCAGATGTCACAAAAAGCATACGGCTGATATTTACACAACATGTGGCGCTCCAGAAAACAAACCTTAGCGGGGAAAAGATTTAATTTCAACTCCCTGCAATGTGGTCCTAAATGGAAAATTTATGTAAATGGTTTCTTGAAATATTCTGTGAATAACTGTCGAGGAGTAGAGAGTCAGACAATCCTATGCAGATGCGACGGTCTGGGTCTGGATCGGCAGTCGTTGCATATTCCCTAAGGTCTGTTTTCGTGGAGCTCGGCTCATCTGACTGATTGTTCTCAGAGGTCTAGATAAGGGGCATTGTTCATGTTCTAAAACCCTTATTTGACATTCAAACCCTATATTGTGGGTACTTAAAAGAATCATCTCAGTGAGACGATTCTTTTGCGTACCCACAACATAGGATTTGGTTGAGTAATAAGATAAATATTGTGGGGGAAATACCTGTTCACTCCCTGTTATCTAGTCTTCTGGAACTTTTTATGTAATGTAGATACTCAGTGCGTGTCAAATCAACATAGCAGATGTACGGTGAAAGACAATGCGGGATAGACTTTCTAAGAGATAAAACTCTACTAATCATCCACTCCTAATTCTTATTGAACTTTATCTAAGCAGAAAATCTTTCGAAAACATTGCGAAAAAAAACTGTACTTGGTTACATCATTTTATCAATATATCAATCTATCACGCCATTTACCCTATCCTTATTTATTTATTTATTGGGGTTTTACGCCGCTTTCAACAATATTTCAGTTATATCTCGGCCACAGTTCGTTTATTCATGATCCCTGGGTAAACACACCAGTATTAGGCTAGCAAATGTGCCTTGTCCAAGGGAACTCCATCATGACCGTAGTGCCGCGACTAGGGATCGAACCCGGGAGACCCGGTTTCGAAATCCCCGACGCTAACCGCAGCGGATTCAACCCTATCCTTAACCTTGTGCAAACATGTATAACGAGTACATACATTTGTATCAAATTATAACTTGTTTTATGAAAACAAGCTTTGTAAAATAAAAGCCTAACAATTTAAATACATGTAAACAAGAACGTACGCCGTTATAGTAATATCCCTTTGCACAAAGGTCTGTATCACGTCGGAGCCCCGGTAGCTCGATCGGTAGCGACGCGGGCTGTCCAAGGGTTGTGAGTTCGTACCCCAGCTCCGTCGTTTGACAAAAGTCATTGTGACAAGCGTCATTCGTCTTCCACAAATTGGCTAACAGTCTATGCGGAAAAAGCAGCCAGTTGTTTGGAAAGATTGTTTTGTCGATTACTGGTGTGAGAAAGCCAGTAAACACACCAGTAGACGAACTTGCCACCATGATATGACGGAAACATTGTTGAAAACGGTGTAAAACCCCAATCTTTCTTTTTTTGCGGACTGCGAAGAGGTCTGGTTAGCTCTTTCAGCGCCGAATTGTTTAAAGTAGACCCTTCCATGTTCAAAAGTGGGCTCCATTTCTCAAGTAATAAAAGTCTGAACCTTTTTGATAAATAAAAGGCAAACAATACTGATTTCAGGTGAAACAGCTCGTCACGAGCTGACTCGCCTGAAATCAGCATTGTTTGCAAAAACCTCAATATTGCCTTTGGCGCTTAAAGAGTAAGAGTTAGTGTATGCACAGGATCGCCTTAATATATCTGTATATGAAACAAGTTTACAAGAAATATTGGCACCAGCACTTGGTAAACATACGCACTCTAAAGGTTCATGGACTTTATTGTGTAACTCGACATATATAATACAGTCGGTTCAGACGAATATGTGATAGGTACGATTACGCAATAATTATTCTCTTAAAAAAGTCGTCATCTGTCTGCTGGATTCAGACAAATGATAGAATTCGAGAGATTTAATTGGTAACATTTGTAAACAATATGCATCATTGCAAATGTCTAGACATGGTTATGATTTAGAACATTAATCAAATTTACAATATTGCAAAACACCTTTTAGTACTTGTAGCTCAAACCCCCCTTTCTCACATACAACAAATCTGCAGCAGACGACTTTGAAAACATAGTTACAAAAATCTGAAAAATCTCGATAAAAGATAGCTTAATTCTTCAATAAAGTTGAACATATTTTGGCCAAAGGAGAAATTGCTCATCATGAGCAATTTCACCTTTGGCCACAATATTTTCAAAAGTCGTCAGCTGCTATTGCGTCTAAATGCGTCTGCAAGTGGGAAAGGGTTAAAGCACCGATTTGATATCATATAAAGGTACGCTGTTGTTAGACTAGTGGCGTCTCACTTGTAGTGGTTGTCTTAAGTTGCATTATTATAATACATATAGACGGACAGCGTAGGTCTCGCGTGACTCTCGCGATACAAAACCTCGTTTGATACATCGCTGTTCGCTACGCAGTACAACCTTGCATCGCTTTACGCGACCCAACTATTATTTAAAGCATTGTTGGTCTCTTATTAGGCTGGTGTAATATTTCATTTACACTTGGCGCTGAAATGAAACCTACTGTTTCACAATACTACCTGACAACATAATACTTGGTATGTGACTTGGGAAATATAGTACGGCTAATAGATAGAACAGAAGAAGACGAATGGTATTTCAATATCGATTTCAACACATAGGTTCCATCACTAGCTTTGTACAATATAAACAATGACATTCGTGATAATAATTATATAACAAGTTATAAAAGAAAATATGGAAAGTGTTCGTAATATCAAATGTGAAAAAGAAAATGTAAATATAAGCATATTTCATTACGAATACAAACAGCTGTATTAATTTTAATAAAAATAATCCATGGATCTTTTTATGTTTTCAAATGATTAAATGCAACATAAGGCCAAATTATTCAAACATTTCATACCTGTGCTCTGCAAAAGAGATATGAATTAAAACACACTAGGGTTACTGTAAGAAAAGGTTTTCGATATATTGTTATCTCAATGAGACAAAGGACAAGCATATCAGCATACGGAATAATACTTGTCCTCTATATCACCGGCATTGCAAAAGGGACACATTCTGTAATTCTGTCAATAGTTCTATGTCGTCCTGTTCCAATTGTTAACGGATGCGTTATATCACAGGCGTCCGAATTTCTATTACAGCAAAAAATGCGAAAAATCACACAATACCTCGTTAAAATACTAAAGAAGTCTCTCTATATTGTCTATACGCATCATAATGATCGTAATTGTACATTGGGGAATCCCGAACGTGTTACTATAAATAGCCCCTCTATACGTCCATATAGTGTAATAATAATGACAAGGTGTGCAACGGCATGTTACCCCCTCGCTCGATTCGGGCTATAATTATTATTACACTATGGCTAAGTTCATGACGAACTCAAGGAGGGTAGGGTCATGGGGCACGTGTTTCGATGGCGCATGCGCAGACACTTGGTTCTCGTGAACGCACATCTCCACTCTGGAGTCAAAATTCAAAATGGAAGCCTCCGTGTTGTATCCACTTATTTCATTATCGACACCACAAAGCTCGTTTTCTTGTTGTCTAAATTACGGATCGCAATTATTTGCAAGGCCCAATTAAATAAATCCTTATTTATCTGCCTTACAAATAAAAACATCACTGATTACTGAACTCAGAGGTTCGTATTTTAGGATTATTTACACACCAGCATCAATAATTGCCACCCTCCGCCAGTTTGGAACTCTTCTAACTCTCGCTTGAAGCAGGATTGCAAATAGTCGGGGTCAAAAGTTCATATGACGTCACTAGGGTTAAAACTCTTGCCGTTCATGAGGAACCCGTGTAACTCTAGTCGGAACTCGGGTTCGTCGTGAACTACGCCTATATGGACGTATAGAGGGGCTATTTATAGTAACATGTGCGGGATTCCCCAAATTACCATATAGACAATATAGAGAGACTTCTTTAGAAATTTAACGAGGTATTGTGTGATTTTTCGCATTTGTTGCTGTAATAGAAATTCGGACGCCTGTGGTTATATGTAGTCACACGTCATAATAACAATAAACTAGCTATCTGATCAAAGTCTGTTCTGTGTGTGAAAGCAGACGACAAAATGCCGTCTGATCTCCTGATAATTGACGTTGGTAGGTCTGACCGTAAAACCTGTGGAAAAAAGCATACGTTGTAAAAACTAAGTCTGTCTGTCATGAATACTAGTACGATGGAAGTAAAAACAACGCAGACGAGCGACGCATCAGGAAAACAAACCTTAAACCTTTCCAACGAATAGACGCATTATGACAATCTGCAGCCAGGGGCGTAGCTCCCTTTAGGCACTGTAGGCACGTGCCTACACATTTTTTCTAAAAATGCCCCAAAATGCAGCTGCGGCGATACACATCTGCTTAATGTATCAACCAGATCAGCCTGCGCTGTCCGCGAAGACTGATCCGGCCGACACATTCCATCTAAGGTGGGATAGATAGAGTAGTGATTCCTGAAACAGAAAATCCACAGGAGGCGAAAAGTGTATATCCGGGTACGCCTTTGTGGCATGCTTAGGCTGATCCGGGTCGATACTTTACGCAGAGTCCACAATGTTGATTTTCTCACGATACGGCCTACACATTGATTATTGCCAAGCTACGCCCCTTGCAGCAGACTTTTGCAAACATTGTGGCAAAAAGAACAATTGCTCCTGATGATGCTCGATTTAATATATATTCTTTCATTTATAAAGATGTTAGCTATCTTTGCTTATATGTAAAGTCGTCTGCTGCTGATTTGTTGTATGTGGGAAAGGGTTAACGTTACTATTACAGATATTTCTATGACTACTTAGCAAAAAATAAAGTCAGATCTAACTGCCCGGATGCGGTGGCTATTGTGGATCTACAATGGCCGCAAACCGCCGTTCCATTTCCCCCTTACACTGCTTCAATTGTTTACCAAACATTTCAGCAAAACGCATTATAAAACATTAAAAACATGACATATGATATAAAGTTGAAGACATCTTGAGAAAATAAGAAATTGCTCAAGATGATTTTTCATAGACCGTTGCTGCAAAAGGGTGGTTAAATTGTCTGTATCATGGTAGAGATTGATGATTAGCGATTGTTTGCATATACATTGCACGTATGCTGGCCGTTAGCCATGCAACCAATAGATCACTCATTGTTGTTTTCGTTATCTTGTCATGCAACTGCAAGATGTGAGATTAGAAACAATCCCTAGTTGTTGTTTTTATTGGAATCACGGTGCATTAAATATTGCATGAACATTCGTATCTATAGGCTATAGGATACAATGGCTAATTGCGAAAACGATATAAACAATTAATGTGAATTATTGAGACCACCGCTAGACTGGGGCCTGTCAATAAATGCTTGTATCACATTGGTAATGCAAATTACTAACAAATATCTTTTATTTATCATTATGCTCAATTTCAAGTCAGTGTTATAAGAATTCGTCTAAGAGCAAATCAAGTGACAACAAAAGACGTCAGAACAATTCCAATGGAATACTCAAAGTATTTAAAGAGGTATGTGGTTGCACGAAAAACGTTTAAAAAGAGGGAAACTTATGTTAAAATTGAAATTAACAATTTTGAACCTTTGTCAATGAGCTATGAATCTAATGACACAAGAGACATTTTCAACGTTCCAACTAAATATCCTAAGATAACTGTGCAAGTTACATACATATTTGATTGGAGAGCTTAATTAATGACTTCCAATACATGTGCAAAGTTACACCAACAATTCAAGGAGATACGTTGATGAAACGTGCATTGACGGATTTCCGTATGGTGGTTAACATTTCTATAACGTGTGAATCAATTCCCTTCTACCATCATTGAGATATGGTTATGCAGCTGCGGCGATATACATCTGCGTAATGTATCGACCAGATCAGCCTGCGCTGTCCGCGCAGACTGATCCGGCCGACACATTCCGTCTTAGGGGGGATAAATGTATAGAGTAGTGCTTCCTGAAACAGAAAATTCAAAGGAGGTGAAAAGTGTCTGTCCGGGTGAGCCTGCAGGGCATGCTTATGCTGATCCGGGTCGATACTTTACGCAGAGTCCACACTGTTGATTTTCTCACGAGATGGCCTACACGTTGATATTTGCAAAGCTACGCCCCTGGTGGTGACGCGACTCACTAGGACGTCCGCCTGGGGGAGCTGCTGACCAAGGAGGTTGTTGAGATAGCGTTACCAAGGAAACTAATCTAACTGAAATACTGTTGAAAGCGGCGTAAAACACCGTTTAAATGCCACTATATGAAGATGTCACAAGATGTTTTATCGCGGTTCCGATGTATTATATTTCGAAATGTACAATTAAAAACACAGTTTTAATTATCTTGCTTGGTCCAGATCGTGTTCATGTATATAGTTACGCGTCATGCGATAAAGGTACCCTGTTTTATCACCGTTTCGGCATCAGAAAATGGGTATCAAAGTGAACCAGATGGGAATTTAGATTCTAACAGCTCATTATATGTAAGCTTATCACAGGCCTCCAAGTTTTCATTTGAGAAAATTTGAAAAAATATAACCCACAATACCTCGTTATTCTAGGACAAATAGACTCTATATTGTCCATATGCTATAATGATAATGACCGTATTCATTCGGGAAATCCCACACAGGACCGTGTTACTATAAATAGCATATCTATATAGAGAGGCTATTTATAGTAACACGGTCCTGGGAGGGATATTCCCAAAATGTTCTCATACTAAAACGTTACGGTCATTATTATTAAAGCATATGGACAATATAGAGAGACTAATTTGTAATATCTTAACGAAGTAGTGTGTGTTTTTGTCCCAAATTCTCTAATAGAAACTGGGACGCCTGTGATCTAATGGGGGTTCAGTGAACTCGGCCAGTGAGGCTGTTGGTATGAACATGCTCATCACAGTTATCGGGTGCAAAGAGACCCCTTTTCGCCTCGCGTATCTTTCCATATCCCGAGTTATGTTTCTTAGATTCTACTGTATTGAGCTACCTAATAAAATGCATAGAAAAGTATCCGAGCAAGAGCAAATACATATATCAAAATACATAGATTTAAACATATTTTGTTATCGTTTTAACAGGTTATATAGTTAAAGTGAAAATACAGACAAACAACAGAGCACCATGCAGTTTTTCATGTCTCTTTCATCAACAAAGATCTTACAGTGCATTTATCACTGCTCGCTCCCGTATTCCCGCCATCAAGATCTGGCGTGAGAAAGGCTTATCGCTCATCGGACTGATATGTTACTGATTCCGCTACGATAGAAGAAAGCCAAAGTTCTTCCATTTTAAAAACAAACCTTCGGGTTAGACAGTAACATATAATATTACTTCACCAATTACTGATCTCTGAAAGAATCTAGAGAGTTAAATTCGACGGAAGAAGAGGATTGTGATCAGATTGCAAAGTCACGGTGTTTAAACATCATCAAATCGAAAATTGCAGAGAAAATACTTCCTCTGACGCGGACCGTTTTAGCATTTTGTAAGAAAGAAACAAATTGTTCTGACCTGATTGTCATCTTTGATGCACCGCTATCTCATACAATCTCTGGGGGAAAGCAACTTTGTGTACCCTCTTCTTGCACTTAAAGGTAGAAATACGTTTGTACTGCTTTATGTAAGAACATGTCTAGTCACACAGGCGAACGGTGAAAAATCATACCAGTCTGTACATAAACAGAGTATCACCATTATGTACATACTCCAGGTATCACCAGTCTGTACATAAACACAGTATCACCATTCTGTACATAATCCTGGTATCACTAGTCTGTATATAATCATAGTATCAGCCGTATGTACATAATCACAGTATCACCAGTCTGTACATAATCACAGTATCGCCAGTCTGTACATAATCATAGTATCACTTGTATGTACATAATCACAGTATCACCAGTCTGTACATAATCACAGTATCGCCAGTCTGTACTTAATCCTGGTATCACTAGTCTGTATATAATCATAGTATCAGCCGTATGTACATAATCACAGTATCACCAGTCTGTACATAATCACAGTATCACCAGTCTGTACATAATCATAGTATCACTTGTATGTACATAATCACAGTATCACCAGTCTGTACATAATCATAGTATCACCAGTCTGTACATAATCATAGTATCACTAGTCTGTACATAATCATAGTATCACCAGTCTGTACATAATCACAGTATAACCAGTCTGTACATAATCACAGTATCACTAGTCTGTACATAATCACAGTATCACTAGTCTGTACATAATCATGGTATCACCAGTCTGTACATAAACATAGTATCACCACTCTGTACATAAACATAGTATCGCCAGTCTGTAATATTCACAGTATGACTAGTTGATACATAATCATAGTATCATCAGTCTGTACATAATCATAGTATCACCAGTGTATACATACGTATAGTATCACCAGTCTGCACATGATCACATTATCACCAGTCTGTACATAAACACAGTATCACCAGTCTGTACATAATCATAGTATCACCAGTTTATACATACGTATAGTATCACCAGTTTCTACATACGTATAGTATCACCAGTCTGCACATGATCACATTATCACCAGTCTGTACATAAACACAGTATCACCAGTCTGTACATAATCACAGCATCACCAGTTAATACATAAGCACAGTATCACCAGTATGTACATACTCATAGTATCACCAGTATGTACATAATCATAGTATCACCAGTTTGTACATATATACAGTATCATCAGTCTGTACATAAACACAGTATCACCAGTCTGTACATGATCACAATATCACCAGTCCGTACGTAAACATAGTATCACCAGTCCGTACGTAAGCACAACGTCACCAGTATTTACATAATCACAGTATCACCATTATGTATGTAAAAATAATATCTTAAGTCTGTACATAAACATATTATCCCCAGTCTGTACGTAAACATAATATCACCAGTATGTACGTAATCACAGTATCCCCAGTCTGTATGTAAACATGATATCACCAGGCTGTACGTAAAAATAATATAACCAGTCTGTGCATACACATAATTTCACCAGTCTGTACGTAAACATAATTTCACCAGTCTGTACGTAAATATAGAATCCCCAGGCTTTACGTAAACATAGAATCACCAGTCTGTACGTAAACATAATATCACCAGTATGTTCGTAAACATAATATCACCAGTCTGTACATATACATAATATCACCAGTATGTACGTAAACATAATATCACCAGTCTGTACGTAAACATGATATCACCAGTCTGTACGTAAACATAATATCACCAGTATGTACGTAAACATAATATCACCAGTCTGTGTTATATCACCAGTATGTACGTATACATAATGTCACTAGTCTGTACGTAAACATAATATCACCAATATGTACGTAGACATAATATCACCAGTCTGTACGTTAACATAATATCACCAGTCTGTACGTAAACATAATATCACCAGTCTGTACGTTAACATAATATCACCAGTCTTTACATAATCACAGTATCACCAGTCTGTACGTAAACATAGTATCACCATTCTGCACCTAAAAATTATATAACCAGTCTGTAAGTAAACATAATATCACCAGGGTCCTCAATCAACAACTACAATTGGTTCTACCCTTTATAAACATTGGTTCCACTGATATAACGCCAATTAAAACATTGATGAGATTCACCAGCCTAATGCGGGTCATGCTTCTTTCATACTTTATCCTACTTTACCCATTGATGGTCCGACTTATTTCGTGCAAAGGCTGATCGGAAACGTCACTGACCACATTATCAGAAGAATTTGTCTCCATGAAATTTCGCATTTCTTTAAAACGATATTTCTTTAAAAACACGGCGATAGTTTTAACATGTTCCTCACATACACCAAAACTGCACTAGACGATTTGGGGAAAAAAATGGAAATATTGGAAGCTTTCAACAAATGAAAGTTTAATTAGTTGATGCAGTTGCAAATATGTCACAAATGGAGAAGTAGTTTATTTGTCACAATGTTTGTCAAAATCGGACCGTATTAAAAACAACAATCGTTTGAGAAGTCACCCGTGAGTAATTGCATCGTGCTCTTGCATAAATACCTAAACATAATGTTTACATTTGTTTGTACTTTCCATTTGCTCTTTGTCCGCTTATATCCGGCTTCACACCTTTTAAACACTCCGTTTAAAAGGACGATTTATTTTGGTAAATCTTGCAAAAAGTGCTAGAATAATAAAGTGTCAAATAAAATAACTGCCTGTCCCTAAAACATGTGCATAATTGTTTTGATGTCATTAACAACAATTCAACTACAGACAGTCAAGGAAATGCAAGTACTACTAGTACTACTACTACTACTACTACTACTACTACTACTACTACTACTACTACTACTACTACTACTACTACTACTACTACTACTACTATACTACTCCTACTACTACTACTACTACTACTACTACTACTACTACTACTACTACTACTACTACTACTACTACTACTACTACTACTACTACTACTACTACTACTACTACTACTACTACTACTACTACTACTACTACTACTACTACTACTACTACTACTACTACTACTACTACTATACTACTACTACTACTACTACTACTACTACTACTACTATTACTACTACTACTACTACTACTACTACTACTACTACTACTACTACTACTACTACTACTACTACTACTACTACTACTACTACTACTACTACTACTACTACTACTACTACTACTACTACTACTACTACTACTACTACTACTACTACTACTACTACTACTACTACTACTACTACTACTACTACTACTACTACTTATATAGTTTTATTCGGTTCCCATCATGTCGGAGCGTCTGTAACAGACGACTATTCAAATCATGATAAAAGGAGAACTTGTTCATATGGAACCATTTCTCATTCTGTCACATCGGTTCCATCTACTACTTATATGCAATAAGTATATTTTCATAACTGGTTTGCATTAAGTCAATGTATTGAAAGCACTATTACATATCTGAGCGTGCAATGAGATAATCTAGTCTCAGATATATATGATCGCATTATCAGCGTCAGATATTTATTAACAGAAAATCAACAGTTTTCAAAAAGATTATCTAAAAAAATAAAAGAAGCGCCTGCTTCCCATGCGTTGACGGCCTTTAATTACACCATTAAGTTAACTGGTTTTTGAAATTGTTCACATTTAAGAAAGATTGCGGCTTTAATTAAAATTCAGTTTAACCCTTTTTCCCTTCTGATTCAAGCTCCCTTTAGATGGTTGAGCTATCTATGGATTGTTAATTCATAAAACTCTTAAGTGTGATATTTATTTGACAAACTTTGAAGGAAGATATTTTATTGTGCGCTTATACTGAATTGAAGGATGGGGAGTTTCCAAGAATATTCAATTTTGGGAAGATCAACAGAGTGAAGCCAGAGGATCCCTTTTCATAACGCGACAATCTTAAACTTTCACAATTTAAAAATCTGGTGCCAAAGAAACTCATCATGAGTATTTTCCGTGCAAGCTGTCACGTCAAGAATATCACTTCAGCGAAAACTACTAATTACATCCCTTTTTATAGAAGAACTGCTCTTACAATGTTCAAAACGAGCATCAACTGCAGACGTTTTCTTCATCGCATATTTCCATGAAAAAGATTAAAATCGATATCCACTGGTTTTTTTCTTCTATTTTTCTCGAATGATAATACGGGCAGTTCAAGGAAAAAATAATTAAACGGTCTAAAATTCCATTAATTAGTTTTCAATTTACTTCTCTGTCTTTGTGTAGTCAGTTAGTTTAGACGCCTATGGTTATGTTATGAATACCGCAAGACATTTAAGTCACATGTTGAATTCCTGCCTCTGTCATTCTATGATGTCTTTCTTAGTTAGATGTGTTGAATAATTAGCGAATCACCTTATACATATACCTTTGTATAACACTTTCTCTAAAACAACGAATCTGCAGTAGACGAGTTTGAAAACAGCTATCCGATAGTGTTGAACAATTCTTTTAAATCATAATTATAAAATGGAGTAGACAACCTTGTAGCAAAAGGATCATTTGCTCAATTTGAGCAATCTTTCAATAAGTAAAAGTGTGTTTAAAAGCCATCTTCTACATATACCTAAGATGTATTTATTTATTTGGGTTTTACGCCGCTTTCAACATTATTTCAGTTATATCACGGCGACAGTTCACTTATTCATGTTCCCTGGGTAAACAAACCAGTACTAGGCTAGAAAATGTGCATTGCCTAAGGGCACTCCACCACGACTGTAGTGCCGCGACTGGGGACCGAACCCGGGACTCCCGGTTTCGAAATCCCCGACGCTAACCACTCGACCACAGTGGATTCCTAAGATGTACCTGATTGTTGGAAAGGCCTGTCAGTCGGAATAAAACACCCTTGTTACATCCCCCAGTCAATATCACATGAAAGATAATGAGTGAAATATCTAATGGGACTGCAATTCTAGCTTTCGACGAAGTCAATTCCTATTACCCTTCGAAAGAAAGCTCAGTTGAGACTGTGTGTATGCACAGGTCGGGGTGCTGTTGTTGTCTGACACGTGTCACATTCATTCATCGGTATTGGACAGAAAGGAGAAAATGTTGTCGATTACAAGTGAAATAAAGCATTTATCCTTCTATCCATTCCGTGATCTGTAATAGAGGGAAATCGAAACTTACCAAAGTGGTGAACCAATCAAAAGAAATAAAATTGAAAATCCCCATATCATTTTATCTTTAGACAAATTCAATCATTTCCCATATGGGACTTTATTTCCCGGTGTTCAATAGACACTGGAACACAAAGATGTTTTGTGAACATCCAGTACGGTTGAGTGTCTTTCCGTGAAAACTGATTTCGTTACGATTGCGTGTATATTTGAAGAGTGTAGTGTCTATTGATACGTACATGTAGTGTCTATTGGTACGTACATATAGTGTCTATTGATACATACATGTAGTGTCTATTGATACGTACATGTAGTGTATATTGATAAGCTCATGTAGTGTCTATTGATACGTGCATGTAGTGTCTATTGGTACGTACATGTAGTGTATATTGATACGTACATGTAGTGTATATTGGTACGTACATGTCGTGTCTATTGATATGTACATGTAGTGTCTATGGATACGTACATGAAGTGTCTATTGATATGTACATGTATTGTCTATTGATATGTAGAGTGTAGTGTCTATTGATATGTACATGTAGTGTATATTGATATGTATATGTAGTGTCTTTTGATATGTACATGTAGTGTATATTGATATATATAATGTAGTGTATATTGATATGTAGAGTGTAGTGTCTATTGATATGTACATGTAGTGTATATTGATACGTACATGTAGTGTCTATTGATACGTACATATAGTGTCTATTGATGTGTAAATGAAGTGTATATTGATACGTACATGTATTGTCAATTGATACGTACATGTAGTGTCTATTGATACGTACATGTAGTGTCTATTGATACGTAAATGTATTGTCTATTGATACGTACATGTAGTGTATATTGATACGTACATGTAGTGTCTATTGATACGTACATGTAGTGTCTATTGATACGTAAATGTAGTGTCTGTTGATACGTACATGTAGTGTATGTTGATACGTACATGTAGTGTATATTGATACGTACATGTAGTGTCTATTGATACGTACATGTAGTGTATATTGATACGTACATGTAGTGTCTATTGATACGTACATGTAGTGTCTATTGGTACGTAAATGTATTGTATATTGAAATGTACATGTAGTGTATGTTGGTACGTACATATAATGTCCATTTATACGTACATGTAGTGTCCATTGATACGTACATGTAGTGTCTAATGGTACGTACATGCAGTGTATATTGATACGTACATGTCGTGTCTATTGATACGTACATGTAGTGTCCATTGATACCTATATGTAGTGTATATTGATACGTACTGTATGTTGATACGTACATGTAGTGTATATTGATACGTACATGTAGTGTCTATTGATACGTACATGTAGTGTATATTGATACGTACATGTAGTGTCTATTTATACGTACATGTAGTGTATATTAGTACGTAAATGTATTGTATATTGAAATGTACATGTAGTGTATATTGGTACGTACATATAATGTCCATTTATACGTACATGTAGTGTCCATTGATACGTACATGTAGTGTCTAATGGTACGTACATGCAGTGTATATTGATACGTACATGTCGTGTCTATTGATACGTACATGTAGTGTCCATTGATACCTATATGTAGTGTATATTGATACGTACATGTAGTGTATATTGATACGTACATGTCGTGTCTATTAATACGTACATGTCGTGTCTATTGATACGTACATGTAGTGTCCATTGATACCTACATGTAGTGTATATTGATACGTACATGTAGTGTCTATTGATACGTATATGCAGTGTATATTGATATGTACATGTAGTGTCATTTGATACGTGCATGTAGTGTCCATTGATACGTACATGTAGTGTCCATTGATACGTACATGTAGTGTATATTGATACGTACATGTAGTGTATATCGATATGTACATGTAGTGTCTATTGATATGTACATGTAGTGTATATTGATACGTACATGTAGTGTCCATTGATACGTACATGTAGTGTCTAATGGTACGTACATGTAGTGTATGTTGATACGTACATGTAGTGTATGTTGATACCTACATGTAGTGTATATTGATACGTACATGTAGTGTCCATTGATACGTACATGTAGTGTCTAATGGTACGTACATGTAGTGTATATTGATACGTACATGTAGTGTCCATTGATACGTACATGTAGTGTATATTGATACGTACATGTAGTGTGTATTGATACGTACATGTCGTGTCTATTGATACGTACATGTAGTGTATATTGGTACGTACATGTAGTGTCCATTGATACCTACATGTAGTGTATATTGATACGTATATGCAGTGTATATTGATATGTACATGTAGTATCATTTGATACGTGCATGTAGTGTCCATTGATACGTACATGTAGTGTATATTGATACGTACATGTAGTGTATATCGATATGTACATGTAGTGTCTATTGATATGTACATGTAGTGTATACTGATACGTACATGTAGTGTATATTGATATGTACATGTAGTGTCTATTGATACGTATATGTAGTGTCCATTGATACGTACATGTAGTGTCCATTGATACGTACATGTAGTGTCTATTGATACGTACATGACATCCATTTCTTTAAAGTTTAAAATGGCCAACGGTAAATATTTGCTCCATGCTTGATAATTTAATGTCATGAAACTTCAAAAAAATGCGGTTTCCGAGCATATTTACCTAACCCGATTTCGGTTTCTTTTCAAAAATGAACGTTGATCACACACCGACTATCAAGAAACGTTGAAAAAATACAGCTTATGGCATGCTCTGATTCTCGGGTTATTTCTATTAATTGAAAAATATGGAAATATTGTGAAGATGTCAAACTGCAACATAATCGTTTTTTAGATTAATTTAAAACATATTTTTAGCATGCTAAAGGCGTGAAACGTGGCAAATACTTAGCATTATTGTTAAATAGATAATATATAAAACTGACACATTAGTAACTGTCGATGATAACAAATGAGCAGTCCCGCGAGAAAACCAACCTTATGGACTATGCGTAATGTATCGACCCAGATCAGTCTGCACAGTCCGCACATGCTTATCCGTGCCTACACATTCCGTCTCAGGGTATAGATTAATGATTCCTGAAAATAGAAAAAAACATAGGAGGCGAAAAGTGTCTGTCCTGGTTAGCCCGCGCGGAATGCTTAGGCCGATCCGGGTCGATCCTCTACGCCAATCCAAAATGTTGGTTTTCTCCCGGGACGGCTCAAATGAAACAGGAATAGAAGCGTCATGGGACATTTTTCATGTGTGTAACACTTCAAACATGATGGCCTTGTATCATGGAACTATTTTTCATCCTTCTACGTCATCATGCGGAAGAATACTTCATGCCACAAATGTCCTCGTCAACTTGAAGAAAATTGAATGTCATTTGATTACCCAAGGGTATAACACTCTGTGGAATTATGGAATTACACCAGGGAACCCTTAGCCCTATCAAAACAGTCATGATTTTTTCCAATTTGTCACGCAAACATTTCCAGAAATATTGTTTTGAAGAACTGAAAATGATGTAAAAATATGTGTAAGCAAGTAACCATTAAACTTGTCTAATATTTCATCAAATACAGCCTTGCTATTTTTTATCGATTTCATTATTCAACGGCGATAATGATTGAAAATAATGCCTTTTCAGAGGAAAGGATCCAAAGAAATTACACGAAGAAGGTAATTAAACAACCGCAAAATTAAGTCAGCAACAAATGCCATTTTTTCCAATGAAATCTCGAGTAGAGAATTTTCGGGGAACTCTGCTTGTCATGATTGTTTGTGAGGACGTTGGTGGGCCATGATTACATGATTTTAGACAAGGCATCGCATAATCGATTTTCGAGATTACTTCAAATAAACCTTAACCTGAAATGCCATTTTGAAAAAATCTAGGTCTTGAACACCCAACAAATTGATAGTATTTATTTGTCGTCGAGTATAAAACATTGTTTGATAAAATGCTCCTTTTGATACACAGTGTTACAGATGATATCAACGTTCAAAGGCATCTTTCGAGTTAACCGAGTACTCATAACTTGGACAGAAGGACGGACAAATGTACATCTGAATGTATCTACATCCCAAAGTTTGGGGACATGATATCAAGCTTTGGCGGAATGGCCGGTCATATAATGGCGGGGCAGGTCATGATTGATAATTAGTTTTAGAATAAAAACAAGATTCCTCCGGTCCCACGATGGCAGGTGTGAAATCCGGGTCCTCATTTCACACGATCAAACGTATGATTACGTGGTTTCATCAACATGGATGACGCCCTCATCTCTGTACCAACAGTTACGCCCCCATTTTCTCTTGTCATTAAGGGACACAAAGTTGAATACTATGAAAAATATATTGCGTGAAACATTGCAAACTTAATGACTTTTTACGAGGTACTTTTTCTCACACTTTTCATATTTTGTTCTGATTTTCTGTTGCCTTTGCATGTAGCAACAGATGCAAAGGCCTATTGTGATGCCGACAATTTTAACAACCTTGTTCTTCTTGAAATTTTAACAATCAAGTTCAATTAACAAGTTTGTATTATAATCTGCGTTTTTTTATTGAATTAATTGTTTGATTGAATAATTGAAAACTTATGAAAATATAAATCACCATTGCAATACACGGTTCTTAGTAGAAAACGTAACAGAAGAGAACGGAAAGGGCGGGAAACGAGTAAACGTGGTTGTCGGAATGCCATTTGTATTCAGATTTATTCGTAGAGTCTTTAAAGGATTTTGAATACCCCTCTATGTATCATATGACAGAAAATCACGGAGCCCAATCATGTTATTAACCCAATTTCAACGTTCCATGAAAAACAGTTTTAACGACACATGATGACGTTACTGTATTATATCAGGTTTTCAAAATGTTCAGCGCCAGAGGAAAAGAAGGGATCTTTATGAATAAGCTACTAGGAAAGACATAGATCAGATCCGTATGTTATAAGGGTTCACTAACAGCCATCCAATCATTTAAACAGTTCTCGGGCATCGAAAGAAAGGAAAGGTCAACAACACTTACACCATACATTTCGCATTCTCCTCTGCATATTTTTTAAATGAGAAATCATCGAATATAGATTTGTCCTGTTGCTCTGATTAACCGTTTCGCTGCCAAACGCAATTGAAGACTTTTGAAAAAAGAAAAGAGTCAGATGAGACAGCTCACCTGAAGTCTGCATTGTTTGCCACTTTGACATTGCGTTTTACCAGATTTCCTGGTGGACAAGGAATGGAGTGATCCAATTTTCAAAATGGAATAGTCGACTTTATGAAATTAAGAGTAAACCCTTTTCCTCATATAGACGCTTTCTGAGGCCTCTGCAGCAGACGGCTTTTTTGAAAACGTATTGACAAGAAAAAAATGCTCAAAACGAGCAATTTCCACTTTTGCCATAATGTTTTCCACTTTTAATCATATGTTATCCTTTCAATTATAGTGATTTTCTATTTTTTGACAAAATATGTTCAAAGTCGTCTGCTGCAGGAAAGGGTTTAATTATATTAAATGTCCTCTATGTCTAATTCACAGTTACCGTATACTCCTCACTGAAATAAGAAGTGCTTAGAACAGAAATCTCATGAACGTATTTAGCTAGTCACATGATATTCCCCATCATCGTATTTTCATAGTTGAAACGGGTTTGTTTTGATTTTCATTTAACAGTTTTTTAGTTATATCTAGGTGGCAGTACACACATTTACGATCCGTGGATAAGTCTTAATTTTTTATAACACCTTTCAGAAAGGTTTTCACGACTGATTTCACATCCAAACTCGATATTTTGTAGTATTGCATTATACGGTGAAATAATGTATTTTGGCTACTTATAGGCCCATAGAGCCGAGTGTAACATAAGTACAGTTTAACCCTTTCCCTCATACGGCAATTCTGCAGCAGACGACTTTGAACGTATTTTGTCAAAAAATAGAAAATCTCCATAATTGATTGGATAACCTATGACAAAAAGTGGAAAACATTGTGGCAAAAGGAGAAATTGCACGTTTTGTGCAACTTCTTCTTTTGTCACTATATTTTCAAAAAGTCGTCTGCTTTGAATGTATATTATAAACAATTCAATTCAATTACACAATTTGTTAATAAACAAGTTACTAACTTACGTTCATACGTACTTATCACTAGGCTATGACATGCGCCTGGTCATATGATACTCTATCATGGCCACTACTAGTGAGAGCGAACAGAATGTGTGAATGAAGCGCCCTTGAAACGCCTAACACTCTCTTTTTGTTTTGGAGCGACCTCTTCACGTAGTCCATGGAATTGTCATAACAACCAACTGTATGAACAAATTTGATCTCTAAACTTAACAATCTTAGCTTTTAAAAAGGCGGAATAAAACCGGCAACAAGCGAGTTGAACCCACATATTACTGTGGGCGGGTCCTGCTTTTTATGGAAGACGGGGATCTCAAAAACACTCGGTGTTTAGAAAAACAGGGATCTATTTAGAATTCTATAATGAATGTAAGGGAATCTATTATGGGACGGTAAAAAGTTACTTTAGCGTCATGTTACACTACAATTATAGGGTGGTTGTTAACCAGCTCTCTCTGATAGTCGAGTAAGGGTATGTGAACTAACATTTACTAATTAAATATTGGCGTCGATGCTTCAAGCCTACATATGCAATAATCTATGCAACACTCAGGTATAATCAGCAATGTTAATTATGAACACCAAGGGTTCAATGCTAGTATCTGCAGACCAATCTGGGTCTACATTGTTCACAGTAATCCGGAATATAACATGGAAGGTATTAACCATTTCCCTCATATAGACGCTTTCTGACGCCTCTGCAACAGATGGCTTTTTGAAAACATAGTGACAAAAGAAGAAATTGCTCAAAACGAGCAATTTCTCCTTTTGCCACAATGTTTTCCACTTTTAGTCATAGGATATCCATTCAATTATGGAGATTTTCTATTGTTTGATAAAATATGTTCAAAGTCGTCTGCTGCATAACTGTCGTATGAGGGAGAGGGTTAACACTCGTCTGTACCAATAGAGACATGAACTGATAACGTCTTTCTTTCCGTATACGTTTTCAATTTCAGAATGTCTTTTAATTTGAACTGAAACTATATTTTAATAAGATATGTTTTTTATCATTTTAAAAACAAGTAGAAAAGTCGTATGCCTAATTTAAATTCGTGACAATATTTATTTCATTTCCGGGAACGAACATTGAATGATACTAGTAGACGTAAGAAAACCAACCCGTTTAGTTTGAAAGCTGAAATTTCTATTGAAACCTCTCTACAGTAACGCACGAATCAGCATCTACACCACTGTTCTGTCAACTGTACAAGCGGCGCGCTGAAGAACAAACAACCTTTGCAAACTTGAGATCTGTCTATATTTAGATGAATATATTACTAATCCACACAGCCGTATCTATATCCGCACTGTTCTAAGGACTTTAAAACACATCGGACTCACGGCATACATCTGATTCGAATTTAACCCTCTCCCTCATAAGACAATTATGCAGCAGACGACTTTGAACGAATTTTGTCAAAACATAGAAAATCTCCATAATTGAATGGATAACCTATGACAAAAAGTGGAAAACATTGTGGCAAAAGGAGAAATTGCACGTTTTGTGCAATTTCTTCTTTTGTCACTATGTTTTCAAAAAGCCGTCTGCTGCAGAGGCGTCAGAAAGCGTCTATATGAGGGAAAGGGTTAATTAATTAATTGATGTGCATTTGTTATGAACGCGCTTAGGTTTTTTTTTCTTGGAGAACGGGTCATATTGAACAATCAATTGAACTGTGGCTGCTGATTAGTTTAGACTAAAATGCCCGGATTTACATCCATCAATCATTCTTAATTGCTTTGCATTCTTATTATAATTATAAATGCACAAGGTGTCACAATCCCTTGGCTAAACTATATTGTTTTGCAAATTAGAAACTGTGTTACTTTGAGATTTAGAATATTCTTCAGAATAAGAATTCTAATGTATTTAGATTGATCTATGACAATATGTCAATAGGTCATACTTAACTTAGATGCATTAAAAGCAGTTGTTTTTACAAGTGTCATATTTATACCAGATAACAGCTGGAGACAGGGTTATGTCCCGTGTCTTGGACCCTGCTTAATAACCACAGTACTCAGTTGTGTTCACATATGGGAATTAATGAATTAATTACAAATGTAATCAAGCTGGAAAGCTTTTTGTTCATAGATTGGATTACAAAGGGAAGAATGCTCAAGGTCATGGCTCGTCATTGATTATCATATAAAATATGCATACAAACGTAATGGCGTCTCCCGGCTGATTTATTTGACCCGAGGTTAACCCATACTTCCGGCAGACTTGTTTGTTTTGTAATTACTTTTCGAAGATAATTATCCGAATGAAAGACATCATGAAATTACTTTTTGAATCTATTAATTATGTCTCGATTTTTTTTCTTTTCTTCTGATTGTTTTGTTTTTTTCTTTCTAGAATGTGATGAACTGTCCGTGTATTTGCATACAGAAACACCGTGAGCCTTCATTACAACTGTAAAATAAACCCTGACCCCGTTAAATATCTTCCGACTGGTTTCATCATCATTGGCGTTGAATGTTCTCAGTCAAGTTAATGGAGTGTGTTTGGCTATATATTTATACATAAGTAGCGAATAAGAATAAATTGCACGTATTTACTGACTGGTATTGGTCTACATTATCCGTAATTGTGCTGAATGTGGTCGTGCATTATGTCAAATGCAAATGTTGTCGTTCATAAAAGCAAAGATAAATGATGTCTTGGAGTGTATCAAACGCGAATATTAATGTCAAGTATGGCAAACGAACATGTTATCCTGCTTTACGACAATCGGGCATTACGACAAACGCAACTGATGTCTTGCATTACCACAACATTGCATTTCGACAAACGAAAATGTTATCGTGAATTACGACTAACGCAAATCGATGGCTCAGCGCAATACTATGCTAACTCTATATTTTTTCAAAGTTGGTTTTATTATAAATTTTGAACAATGATCAAACTCTCCTGGTTCACTTAAAAGTTCTTGATTATATTCTAAGTATTTAACAAGATATTTGAATTTCAAGAAAATATGCTAAGTCAAATCATTCTTTTTTTGAGTGCAAAACTATAGCTAAGTAGAGTTAGCTATAGTTTTGCACCGACAATATCATAAATTTAAAAAAAAATTTTAGTGCAAAACTATCACTAACTTGACTTAGACATAGTTTTGCACTGAAAAATAGTATAAAACATATACATGTTTCTCTCTTTTGTCCTATTTTAAAACATGTTAAATAGAAAAAAGTGTTTTTAAAGCAACTGAAATGTTCTTTATAATCAAGAAAGCCTCAAAATGGACACAATGAGCCCCGGAGGAGATATTAATCAAAGGGAACAATGTTTATTACAATGTAGTAACAGCCTCATCTGGTGTACAGAAAGAGGAGTATCTACTTGTGAGTGATCTTCCAAATCAGTGGAGCAGTTTTAAAATCTGATGCAGGTTCAATTTTAAATGTTAAACCTTATGTAAGTTTGCATCAAACCATAAGAAAGAAAAAACAAATCCTTTTCTTAACAATGAAATGCTTAGTAACACCTCATTCAAGTAACAAAAACAGTATGGTAGAAACCAATAATGTAGTGTTCACATCACACTGAAAGTTTGAAAACTTGATCCTGTTTTACATCAAGTTTGGGGGACCCAGAAATTGAACTCATAACATTTGAAGCCACACATGTAGATATTGTGTAGAATACATGTACTGATACAAGTGAATCAGATGATATTGAAGTAATAATCTTTCTGACATATCAGAAGGAGTATATTCCTATATTCTTCAAATAATTAATTGATTGATTGATTGGGATTTAACGTCGTTTTTAACAATTTCTCAGTTATATCACGGCGGCCAGTTCACCTACTCTTGCATGTCCTGGTTTTCTCACACCAGTACTCCACACAACAATCTTCCCAAGCAACTACCTGCTTTTCCACATAGACTTAGCCCATTGGTAGAAGAAGAATGACGCATGTCGCATTGACTTTTGTCAATCCTCGGAAGAAAGTTGGCCGAGCCGGGATTTGAACTCACAACCCCTGGATTGACAGCCTGCGTCGCTACCGGGGCTCGGCATTCAAATAATTAAAGACACAAACGATGAGAAAATCAAAAGGATTGAAGAATAACTACAACAATGTAGTTTAGGTGATGACTGTGAACATAGTTTAATGTCTGTTCATAATGACTATGAACTTGCTACAGCTATGTCATCTGAAGATGACATCCCATTATCTAAACTCTCAAAAATATTGAAGTCTGATACTCTCGGTTAGATTTAGAGCACATCTCTTCTGGTATTGAATAAATGTTCTCACAATTTGAGAAGAAAATGTTGAATGAAACTTACTAAGAATCAAGCTTATCCAATTGTATTCTTCCAAAAAGAAAAAGAATAGAAACAATAGGTGCAAACTGAATTGAGTAGAAAGGTGTATGACATTAGGAAAATTTAATCTAGTTGATAAAACAGTTTCACCAAATGAAATGGAGCTCAGTTACTGTTATAAAGTAGAAAGGGGATCTAATAGTAAAGTAACTGACAAAACACTAATGGCCCAAGTTGAAGAAATTGTTCCAACTATTGTTGAGAGTGAATAACAACAGTGCATTGATTTTGAAAATGAAGATATAGTTGAAGACATTAACATGGAAGACTGCAAAGTTAGTAGCTGATCAGAGTGAAATACAATTTGAAAGTCATGGATCAGGGTTTGGGCATGACTGCAGAAATTATTGTAGAAGGGTCTATGTAGAAGCTATAGGGTTAGCATTACTATTGACTAGTTAGTGTCAGGATAAATTGACCAGTAGTACTTGTAATATACCCAGGAAACGATGTGATATAACTGATTGTTAATAATTGTTGATAGCGGCATTAAACACCAAACAATTGGAAGTTAGGAGATGCAATATGACAAAGGCAGTTTCTTTTTAAGTATTCTACTCACAGAAGAAGAAAGTAATAAACAGTCCAGTTCCATTAGTCAGAAATGAGTTAATTCATTTATGTGGATTTTGTCGTTAAATGGTACAAATATTAGGGTTTGCAAGACATTTTTTCTCCGAACTTTGAATATTTCTCCTCAGAAAGTTCACATAGCATTTAAAAATGCCCAAATCATTATTCAAACTGTAGAGTCACACACAGAAGGACAATTATTATGTCCATGCCTGTATTGATAGGGCTAGTAGTCAAATTAGTGTGTACACAACTAATTTGTAAGAACTGCATGTCATAAAAATCCAAACCATGCTTAAGCCCCAGTCCATCCGACCCCCCGTACTAAAATTTGGCCAATCCGTGGTCAGATCTGTGTTGGGTCCGGGATAGTCCTGGATGGTCTGTCATGGTCAGGGATACCTCCACGGCAATTTTAAACTCTTTAAAATTGCCGTGGTCATCCAGGACCGGCCAAGAGGATTCTTTAATTCGGGGTAGTCCGAGACGGTCTGTGTAGCGACCGTGTTAACTCCAGGAAGCTGCCGTGTTGGTACCTGAGTCAGATCCTTGTTGGCTCCGTGTTCATCCGTTGAGGTGCCGTGTTGGGTCCGGGGTGACGATGTTTTGCGACTTAATTTCACCCAGGATCATCCTGGATCAAGATATCTATTGATCCAGGGTGTACCGTGTTGCTCTGTGTTGAGTCCGGCTTACGTGTGACTGTAGCTTTAGGAAATGAACTTGTCATATTTTTTTTACTTCAAGTCTGTTTCCAAAATACTAAATTGTTTATCAGGATTAAGAAATGAACAAGGTTTTTGGACAGAGTCAAAATAGAATCTAACAATTTCAATATAGCAGAAATTTAGTATGATAACAATGGTCCAGTAGACTCAGTGGTTAAGAAGTCAAACACTGTTCTGAATGTGATTGTGAAAGATATTGAGCTAAATAGTAAATATATTGCAAAAGGACTACTCCATTATACATTTGAAAAGTACAAAGAGCTCATTTCCTTATGTAGGTAGGGTGTGATCCCTCATTCCCATTACATCGTTCTATGCAGTCATTTCTCATGAGATTCCCAACTAATTCATAGTACTGTAAGGCTATTTTGTTACCAATATGTACTTAAACAATCCTTAGTAACAACAGTTTCTGTTTGTTGTAATAATGTACTTTTGTTACAATGATATGCTCACAAATATGTTGTGAATAAATAAGTTAACAACATAACTATTTGACTGTTTGCTCCATAGTTATTTTCTTGAACAGTCCACCAAATCAAAAGCATTAATTCACAACTTATCAATAATGGGTGAATTATGTTCACATTAACTGACAGAGTTGAAAATCTGTGAAGGAAAGGTTCAGATTGCTCATTACGAGCGATCTTAAATTTCCTTCACTGTTCCCAAAGGCCTTCTTATCCTACAACTATTCCTACATTGCTTCCAAATGCCTGCTTTATTGGATGTGAAGAAATGCGGTTTTATGGAGCAATGAATAAATAGTTTGAGGGCCATTTTATCAAACATTTTATGATAAATATTGGTAATCCTGCTCCATAGACTGGTACTAACTTGGAAGCATCAAGTCACCACTTATCAGTAATTAATGAACAATGGTTACATTTACTGTCAGTGTGACAAACAGTACAGGAAGATTTCAGATTGCTTCCTACACCGTTTTCAAAGGCATACTGTATTGGGTGCCAGAAAAGGCAGTTTATGTAGCAAAGATTTAATATATTTTTTTGATGTATAGCATTTTGTTTGAATAGGCAAAATAAAGTTATATAATTATCAAAAGATTGAAATTTTAACTCTTCCTGCACCCTTTTCCACTCTGTCATTAAATATAAACATAATTTAGCCATTACTGATAAGTGGCAAATAAATGCTTTCAATTAAGAAAGAGTCCAAGAAAACTCTTATGGAGCATGTTCTATTCATTGCATTGTTTAAACTTCAAAATAACTTCAAAATTAAATTGGTGAAATATATCTTACTTGACTTAGTATAGGTTTTACATAAATAAAGATCTACATTTCATTAATTTTAAGTGCAAAACTATGTCTAACTTGACTTAGGTTTAGTTTTGCGCTGAGTTTTTTTCAACAAATCATTGATTTTTGTTAGATTAAAAAGAATATGATCATTAGTTTTGAAACATTTATCAGCATATAGAACAGAAAAAATATCTACAAAATATCAAAAGGGAAAACATGTAAACAGTTTTTTCACTCTCCTGTAAAAAAATTGAAAATAGAGTTAGCCTAGTATTGCGCTGAGCCATCGAAATGGTGTCCTGCATTAAGGCAAACGCAAATCTTGACGTGCATTACGGCAAACGCAAATCTTGTTGTGCATTACGACAAACGCAAATTATGTCGTGCAATACGACACACGCAAATGTTATCGTGCATTACGACAAACGCAAATGTTGTCGTGCATTACGGCAAACGCAAATATTGACGTACATTACGACAAACGCAAATGTTATCGTGCATTACGACACACACAAATGTTATCGTACAATACGACACACACAAATCTTGTCGTGCATTACGGCACACACAAATCTTGTCGTGCATTACGGCACACACAAATCTTGTCGTGCATTACGACACACACAAATGTTATCGTGCATTACGACAAACGCAAATATTGTCGTACATTACGGCAAACGCAAATCTTGCCGTGCATTACGACACAAACAAATGTTATCGTGCATTACGACACACACAAATGTTATTGACATTACGACAAACGCAAATCTTGTCGTGCATTACGACACACACAAATCTTGTCGTGCATTACGACACACACAAATGTTATCGTGCATTACGACACACGCAAATGTTGTCGTGCATTACGTCAAACGCAAATGTCATCGTGCATTACGACACACACAAATGTTATCGTACATTACGACAAACGCAAATGGTGTCGTGCATTACGGCAAACGCAAATATTGACGTACATTACGGCAAACGCAAACATCTTGTCGTGCATTACGGCAAACGAACATCTTGTCGTGCATTGCGACACACGCAAATGTTATCGTGCATTACGACACACACAAATGTTATCGTACATTACGACAAACGCAAATAGTGTCGTGTATTACGACAAACGCCAATTGTGTCGTGCATTACGACAAACGCAAATGGTGTCGTGCATTACGGCAAATTTAAATCGTGACGTGCATTACGGCAACCGAAAATCGTGTCGTGCATTACGGCAACCGAAAATCGTGTCGTGCATAACGACAATCGCACATTTTGTCTTGCATCACGACAATCGCAAATCTGGTCATGCATTACGACAAGCGCAAATGTTGTCGTGCTTTACGACAAGCACACATCTTGGCGTGCATTACGGCTATGGCAAATTTTGTTTAAAATCGCTTAACATATAGTTACGGGTAACGATTTAGTCACTTGTGAATTGAATGACGCGCGACACGGAGACACGATATATAGTAAAATAAAGTACTTAGTATTATTACAAGACAAAATATAGCAATTTATCAGTTATCATATAGATTTATAAGTCTCTGAATTCACCAAATTGTTTCGAACATTGTTATTATGATAGTAAGACTTATGTGATATGGTAAGTTAAAAGGTTGCTTATGATATATATATGTATGCTTTAACCCTTTCCCACATACATACTTCAGCAGACGTATCTTTAAAACATTGTGGCAAAACATTTTTCCACAAAGTTTCCAACTCTATCAAATAATAATACTTTCACTTTAAGAAAATTTTCGTTTTTTTTGCCTAGATACGTTCAACGTCGTCTGTTGCATATTTGCGGTATGTGGGAAATATGTAACTAAACCAGTTAGACATTGCTTTTTTGCCGTATATCCCGTGCATTTAAAATTCATTTCCCATCTTTCTGCTTCGATGGTAAATGGTACCAGTGACAAGATGATTAAATCACAAATCCTTTAAATATGAATATTTTATGTTGCTTTTTAAACATCTCAATGTCATTAATAAAATGGTGTCCTTAATAACATCTAAACCCTAATATAACAATCACATTTTCTACTATTGTAATGGGAGAGATAGCTAGCTCAATATAAGACAATTGTCCTTGTCTGACAATGTTTTGAATGTCGTCTGCTGAATACGCGTAAATGTTTGTATACACGTCCATGTCGATGTATTCATGACATAGAAGACGAATACCATTTCATTAATGCCCTTAGTATAATAGTTTGCGTAATAAATACATTGACACATTCTACCGGGTAAAACCAAGTGTGCATACATTGGTTGCATTGTTATGTGTTAGTAACAAGAGCACTGTAACGGATTTAGCTACATTATTAAGCTTGCATTTGCCATTAGATTTAATAGCTTATATACTTAGTTTAATCACTAATCACTAGTAATTAGTTATATTCGTAAATTCCACACTTTATCATCCTCTTTATTTCATATTCTTTAGAATAGGACATTAGTGGGATGGTATTGTAACAATACATATTAAATATTCAAAGGTATTATCCTTTACCAGTTGTAACACCATACTCAGTAGTGAACGGGAGTATGTATGGGCGAGAGAGTGTATGTATGGGTGAGAGAGTGTATGTATGGTCGAGAGAGTGTATCTATAGGCGAGAGAGTGTATATATGGGTGAGAGAGTGTATGTATGGTCGAGAGAGTGTATCTATAGGCGAGAGAGTGTATATATGGGCGAGAGAGTGTATGTATGGTCGAGAGAGTGTATCTATAGGCGAGCGAGTGTATGTATGGGCGAGAGAGTGTATGTATGGTCGAGAGAGTGTATCTATAGGCGAGAGAGTGTATATATGGGTGAGAGAGTGTATGTATGGTCGAGAGAGTGTATGTATAGGCGAGAGAGTGTATATATGGGCGAGAGAGTGTATGTATGGGCGAGAGAGTGTATGTATAGGCGAGAGAGTGTATATATGGGCGAGAGAGTGTATGTATGGGCGAGAGAGTGTATATATGGGCGAGAGAGTGTATGTATGGGCGAGAGAGTGTATGTATGGTCGAGAGAGTGTATGTATGGGTGAGAGAGTGTATGTATGGGCGAGAGAGTGTATATATGGGCGAGAGAGTGTATGTATGGGCGAGAGAGTGTATGTATGGTCGAGAGAGTGTATGTATGGGTGAGAGAGTGTATGTATGGGCGAGAGAGTGTATATATGGGCGAGAGAGTGTGTGTATGGGTGAGAGAGTGTGTGTATGGGTGAGAGAGTGTATGTATGGGTGAGAGAGTGTATGTATGGGTGAGAGAGTGTATGTATGGGTGAGAGAGTGTATGTATGGGTGAGAGAGTGTATATACGGGCGAGAGAGTGTATATATGGGCGAGAGAGTGTGTGTATGGGTGAGAGAGTGTATGTATGGGTGAGAGAGTGTATATATGGGCGAAAGAGTGTATGTATGGGCGAGAGAGTGTATGTATGGTCGAGAGAGTGTATGTATGGGCGAGAGAGTGTATATATGGGCGAGAGAGTGTATGTGTGGGCGAGAGAGTGTATGTATGGGTGAGAGAGTGTATGCATAGGCGAGCGAGTGTATATATGGGCGAGAGAGTGTATGTATGGGCGAGAGAGTGTATATATGGGCGAGAGAGTGTATGTATGGGCGAGAGAGTGTATGTATGGGCGAGAGCGTGTATGTATGGGTGAGAGAGTGTATGTGTGGGCGAGAGAGTGTATGTATGGGCGAGAGAGTGTATGTATGGGTGAGAGAGGGTATGTGTGGGCGAGAGAGTGTATGTATGGGCGAGAGAGTGTATGTGTGGGCGAGAGAGTGTATGTATGGGCGAGAGAGTGTATGTATGGTCGAGAGAGTGTATGTATGGGCGAGAGAGTGTATGTATGGGTGAGAGAGTGTATGTATGGGTGAGAGAGTGTATGTTTGGGCGAGAGAGTGTATGTATGGGCGAGAGAGTGTATGTGTGGGCGAGAGAGTGTGTGTATGGGTGAGAGAGTGTATATATGGGTGAGAGAGTGTATATATAGGCGAGAGAGTGTATGTATGGTCGAGAGAGTGTATGTATGGGCGAGAGAGTGTATATATGGGCGAGAGAGTGTATGTGTGGGCGAGAGAGTGTATGTATGGGTGAGAGAGTGTATGTATAGGCGAGAGAGTGTATATATGGGCGAGAGAGTGTATGTATGGGCGAGAGAGTGTATATATGGGCGAGAGAGTGTATGTATGGGCGAGAGAGTGTATGTATGGGCGAGAGAGTGTATATATGGGTGAGAGAGTGTATATATAGGCGAGAGAGTGTATGTATGGTCGAGAGAGTGTGTGTATGGGCGAGAGAGTGTATATATAGGCGAGATAGTGTATATATGGGTGAGAGAGTGTATATATGGGCGAGAGAGTGTATGTATGGTCGAGAGAGTGTGTGTATGGGCGAGAGAGTGTATATATGGGTGAGAGAGTGTATATATAGGCGAGAGAGTGTATGTATGTTCGAGAGAGTGTATGTATGGGCGAGAGAGTGTATATATGGGCGAGAGAGTGTATGTGTGGGCGAGAGAGTGTATGTATGGGTGAGAGAGTGTATGTATAGGCGAGAGAGTGTATATATGGGCGAGAGAGTGTATGTATGGGCGAGAGAGTGTATATATGGGCGAGAGAGTGTATGTATGGGCGAGAGAGTGTATGTATGGGCGAGAGAGTGTATATATGGGCGAGAGAGTGTATGTATGGGCGAGAGAGTGTATGTATGGGCGAGAGAGTGTATGTGTGGGCGTGTATTCGAGTGATTGATAGAGACCTTGACAATTGTATAAAATGTATATTTACTGTAAACTTACTGACTGTGTATTACGTACTTGTCTTATAAAGTGTATATGTTATGTAATAAATATATAGTCTGGTCAAGTACCACTCATTTATCATGGTTCCGTTTTGATTATGCATTGGCCATAGTTATAAACAGTTCATGCTGCCAGTGTGTTGTAGGAGTGTTTTCAAGTGTTTGTATATAAATAATACATCATTGTTACCATTGCAATCGATAATCCATTCTAGAACGAATGATTGTGGCCTGTCCTTGATTATTTCATAGTTTGTCTCTGTATTCCGGCGTCAATAAAAACTGCCAATGGAATAAAAGTACATACGCGTTGATCCCCTTGAAAAATATATGATCCGCGTCTAGGGATTTGGGATCTTAATACATCTGCAAACAGTGTAGACTCGGGTGAGCCTGTGAATCTACACAGTTTCACTAGATTCTAAACCGTTCGTACATATGTTTTACATTCCTAAATGCCCCATTTGATCTTAAATGTTGTGGCCTCACTGGATTTATACTATTATAACGTTACGTGATGTTAAAGCGGAGTGTCATTAAGACCCTAAATCGTGTGGCCCCACTGGATTTATACTAATATAACGCGTAAAGTGATGTTAAAGCGGAGTGTCATTAAGACCTTAAATCGTGTGGCCCCACTGGATTTATACTATTATAACATTACGTGATGTTAAAGCGGAGTGTCATTAAGACCCTAAATCGTTTGGCCCCACTGGATTTATACTATTATAACGTTACGTGATGTTTAAGTGGAGTGTCATTAAGACCCTAAATCGTGTGGCCCCACTGGATTTATACTAATATAACGCGTAAAGTGATGTTAAAGCGGAGTGTCATTACCCTAAATCGTGTGGCCCCACTGGATTTATACTAATATAACGTAAAACAATGTCAAAGCTGAGTGTCAGTAGGACCCTAACTCACTTTTCCCGGCTCGGATATATTAAATGAAGATGAAAGAGAATAGACCGGCATTACTGATATTAGCTGTCTGCCATTTTCATTCATATTTAAACACGGAACCCTTATGACAGGAACAAAATAATATGTTCAAAAGCCCTGGAATTATGCTACGTTTTATATTGTCTTTTTCATCTTTAATTTGTATTCAAGATTGTATTTGTTTAACCCATGTCTACATCTGCAGCAACAGGTGACATCAAAAGGCGATGCGGGGATAGATTGATTGGGGTTTAACGATGTTTTTAACAATTTCTCAGTTATATCACGGCGTCCAGTTCACCTTCTCATGCATTTCCCGGTTTTCTCACACCAGTACTCCACACAACAATCATCCCAAGCAACTGGCTGCTTTTCCACACAGACTTAGCCCATTGGTGGAAGACGAATGACGCATATCGCATTGACTTTTGTCAATCCTCGGAAAGAAAGTTAGCCGAGCCGGGATTCGAACTCACAACCCCTGGATTGACAGCCCGCGTCGCTACCGACTGAGCTACCGGAGCTCGGCAGCGGGGATAGAAAAGGTTGCTCTAAGTCTTCCTTTTCCTACAATTCTGTCTCCGTTATCTCAGGTTGACCTTTGATTTATCCTGATTCGCCGCTATAAATGTGTTAATTGGAAAACATATCATAACAGGCTAAGTTGTGAATGTAATTATGACTTTTGGATATTCAAATAAAACTTATAGGAAATGATTTGCCGTTGGTTATAACACAATTTAGAATATTCCCCAAGTTTCATATAGTTACCATGCTTCACTCTATTCCTTATGTGACATTAAAATGGTAGTATTTCCCTCCATGTCGTTCAATGTTGTGTTGATAAATAGACCAGTAGTACTGGTAACTTACCCAGGAAACGCCGTTATATAACTGAAAAAATGTTGAAAGAGACGTAAAACACCACAAAAAAAAACGAGTTGTATACTGTGTTATACAAGAAAGCATTTATTACAGGAAGTCGTTACATTATTGCCTGTTGTGTTCCAAAACATGGAGCGGATTGGTTTAACCCTTTCAGCGCCGAATTGTTTAAAGTAGACTATTCCATGTTCAAACTCGGACAACTCTTTTTTCATGTTATAGGATTTTTGGAATATTTTTATAACTCACAGCCAAACGATGCAGATTTCAGGTGAGACAGCTCGTTACGAGCTGACTCACCTGAATCTGTATTGTTTGCAAAAAGCTCAATATTGCCTTTGGCGCTGAAAGAGTTAAATCATTCATACTTCAAATTGTCCTTGATTCCAGACAAAGATAGGTATACCAATTATATATTAATCCCGAAAGCTTAGTGGTTAAGGCATCTGCTTCGGAAGTGGAAGGTCGAAGGTTCGAATCCCAGTGGCGACAGTTGGTCTGTTCTGATATGACAATTTGGTGAACCGCCAACTAATTATATTATGATACCAAATGTCTGCCTGTCTTATGCCTGGGGAAAATGACAGGATACGGGAAGGAAGCAAATGTGCCAAGGTGTCTCATAGGCCAGTAATGGCCAGCCTTTTCAATAAGGGTGACACTCTAATAAGCAAACACTTTACTCTTTACACATTGGAAAAGTAGAAACTAAATGCTCTTGAATAATGTACATTTAACCATTTCCCACATACACCAAATCTGCAGCAGACGACTTTGAAAACATTTAGTTAATCATATGGAAGCAATATAAATGAAAAAAATAAGTATTGTATCATATCGAAAGCATTGAGGCAAAAGGAGAAATTGCTGCATATGAGCAATATTTCCTTTTACCAAAATGTTTTCAAAATTAGTCTGCGGCAGAGGCCTCAGAAAGCGTCTACACGTTGGAAACGATTAAAGGAAGATAGAGATCACTTAAATACCCTATCCATGCCTTGTCATATAACAAGAGTATGGCATTATTAATGGTCACCAGGGATTACAGCTTCTTTTTATTCGCATTAAAAGGCATTTAACTCTTTCCTACATATAGAAGCATTTTTACGCATCTGTAACATAATTTTGAAAACGTTGTGACAAAGAATGAAATTACCGATGATGAACATTTCTTTCCTTTGTCACATTGTTTTCAACTCACATCATTTTTATTGTTCATGTAAAGTCATTTTCCATACATTTGTATAGATGTTTAAAGACGCGTATGCTGCATATTTATTGTATGTGGGAAAGGATCAAGACATTATTCATGCTTTTCTTACAAGAGCAGATTAAACACGTCTCCGACTATATTCAACATTACGATGAACAGTGTAGACCAGGATTAACCTGTATATACGGTTATTGTACGTGGATCAAATTGTTGACTTCATCATTCACATGTTAGTAATATATGATCCGTTCCACGAGAAAACAAACACAATGGACTCTGCGTAATGTATCAACCCACATAGCCTGCGCAGTCCGCGAAGGCTAATCCGGGCCGACACTTTCCGTCTCAGGCGGATAGATGTATAGAGTAGAGATTTCTGAAACGGAAAATCCACAGGAGGCGAAAATTGTCTGCCCGGATTAACCAGCGAGGCATGCTTATGCTGATCCGGGTCGATACTTTACGGAGAGTCCACAATGTTGGTTTTCTCATGGAATGGCTCATACCCGCTTTACCTGGGTAATATATTGTGATTTATGAAACTACAGATAAACTGCTGAGAGTGATATACTAGTAATCAGTCAAGTTTTCCCTATCATAGCATGTTTCACCCACTTATACATCCTCAATAGGGTGGGGCGGTTATCGGTGATCAAACACTACACCATCTACACTGGTTACACAGTATGATCATTACGTTATAGCCCGAGCCAACTTAACGCTCTTTCTGTCGTTTTTCCTAGAGCATCACATTAAGTGACAGTGACGCATCATTCATACACCTGACCGTCTCCATAGTGAAGTGGTTAGAGCATCCGCCTTGGATCCACTGACGGCTATACAAACTACTTGTTTACCCTTTCTCACATACAATAAATCTGCAGCAGAAGACTTTGAAACACATTGTGACAAAAACCTGAAAAATCTGCTTAAAAGATTATCGTGAGCAATTTCACCTTTGGCCACAATGTTTTCAAAAGTCGTCGACTGCTATTGCGTCAAAATGCGTCTGCAGGTAGGAAAGGACTAAATTGTCACAATGATTTTCCGGTTTAGGCCATCAGGACTGACAAAAAACTTCAACTGATTCATCGGTGTCAAGATAAATGAGACTGGTATAAATGATAACTTACCAAGGAGACACCGTGCTATAACTGAACATTGTTTAAAGCGGCGTAAAACACCATTCAAATTATAATCACGCTACCTGAACGGAAAAGGGAAGCCACCACTACCGCATGTAAACCCTTTGGTATGACTCATTCATGTTGTCTGGCTTGTTGCACTGACGCTCGTACTATATATAGTTACTATATATCTCCATTGTGGAGGTAAAAATGTCGTGAAGTGATTACTATGGCTACGACAGACATTCCCCTTTAATTTCTTAAGTACATTTAAACACAAAGCATCCATTAAGATATTATATTAACTTCTGAGACAGAAAAAAGATTCAACACGTGTCAAGCAAATTTGATGAATTATCAAACAAGCGCTTTCTATTTATTTCTGTCCACAAGTGACCGAAAACCCATTACAAATCGATGAGTAATAAATTGTATTGTGTTATTGTTTTCACGGGACGCCGGTCAGCTGTCCAGAAAGCTGTCATTCAGAAGCGGTAGAAATCCAAACAAAATTCCTTCGTCTGCTTTTCTTTTGTCATAGACTGTCATACGCGGTAGATGAATCTCGTTAGAACCCTTATCAATGATGGTAGAAGTCTCAACTTCTCAGTTATAAAGACTTTACAACTGGTAGTAATGGCTGCTCTCCTTGGCGCTAAAGAGTGTATGGTTAGCAATACGACTGACTCGCTGGTGTCAAGAAAAGTGGACCAGTAGTACTGGTAACTTAACTAGGAAACCCCGTGACATAACGGAACAATTGTTGAAAGCGGCGAAAAGCACAACAAATGTATTCACAACAACAAGCCCGAAATCTAACAGGCGAAGGGAAGCTGAACATGAGACTTGTTAGAACCATCTTGTATGGTCGGTTATTGATAAGGAAATATGTAAATTTCTTATTTCTAGATCGATGACATGTTTACAAAGCCAATCTGACAGATCAAGTCTGACCAGAAAACTGTTGTTGTTTTTGTGTCGTCTGCCGGGTCAAGTCATTGACGTTTGTGTTATAAATCACAGCAGACGAATATTTGTCTAACAGATCATACCCATTGACTAATCATTGAGATTCTTTAACCCTTCGATTTGTTTAACCCTTTCCCTCATACGACAATTCTGCAGCAGACGACTTTGAACGTATTTTGTCAAAAAATAGAAAATCTCCATAATTGAATGGATAACCTATGACAAAAAGTGGAAAACATTGTGGCAAAAGGAGAAATTGCACTATTTGTGCAATTTCTTTTTTTGTCACTATGTTTTCAAAAGGCCGTCTGCTGCAGAGGCGTCAGAAAGCGTCTATATGAGGGAAAGGGTTAAAATGTGCTGGTGGTAACTTAGGCTATTACTTTATGAACATCGACACAGGTTGATTGATTGATTGATTGATTGATTGATTGATTGATTGATTGATTGATTTGGTTGATTGATTGATTGACTGATTGAGTGATTGAGTGATTGATTGATTGGGGTTTAACTCTGTTTTCAATATTTTTCATTCATATCACCTACCTTTGTTTCCTGTCTTTTTGTCTGACATCACTTCTCAAAGCAACAGTCTTTACGAGCAACTGGTTGCCTTTTTTCACATAATACTGTCAAACCCATTGATGGAAGACGAATGACGCCTGTCGAATTGCCCTTTGTCAATGATCGACTTAGGAAAATGTTTAAAATAATGTGAGACTATCTGCCAAACCAGGTAAGCATATAAAGAAATCAGCCGTAGACGCGTGGTAAGCGTCGGGGATTTTTTTAACCGGGCGTCCCCGTCTTCGATCTCAAGTCGGGGTGGTCACGGTGAAGTACCCTTGGGCAATACGTATTTCCTAGACTAGTACTGTTTTGTTTACCCTAGGATCATACATCCGTTATTTAACTGATATAATGTTGAAAACTGAGTAAAAACCAATTCATTCTCATCAGCTAATCATTTACACAGTTCTATCAGATATATACACTTTTCAATAGCCAGTCAGTCAACAACTGAATAAAGTATTTTACGAAGAAAAGCAAGAAATGTAACAGTAACGTGTTCCCTTGTAATATGCACAAATCGACAGTTTCGCGGCACGCGACACTCGTATCTTGTCTTATGTTCGCCTTGGTAGGTCTGTCGGTAGTGATGCGGTCTAACAATCCAAGGATCGCTAGTTCGAAACCCAGCACGGTCATTATTATTTCCGACGTTAGGACTGAATAGAAGACAAATAGAGACTGCTAACGATAGTGCATTTGTGATAATTGTGTATCCATATAATCTTTTACTAGCCTAAACTCTCAGTCAGAAACCTCTTGTTAGCTTCTGTGACATATCTTATTACAGTGTAGAACCAGATGCCTCTGCGCTGATGTACATGTGTGCTGACCGAAAAAGAGTTGTTCTACGAGAATTCCAACATTATGGCGTAATATATCGACCCAGATCAGAGGTAGATAGACATCTGCGTAATGTATCGACCAGATCAGCCTGCGCTGTCCGCGCAGACTGATCCGGCCGACACATTCCGTCTTAGAGGGATAGATGTAAAGAGTAATGATTCCTGAAACAGAAAATCCACAGATGGTGAAAAGTGTCTGCCCGGGTAAGCCTGTGCGGCATGCTTAGGCTGATCCGGGTCGATACTTTACGCAGAGTGCACACTGTTGGTTTTCGCTTGGAACGGCTCAAATATCCTTATCATGTTATAGTTCTATTGGGTATGCTGGAGTTTCGCTCTGATAATGAAGTTCAATGTCGAACTGAATTCTTACGCTGTTTGCAAAGACGTTAAAATGATTTATTCCAGAAGGTTGATTGTGGGTTAATTACCACAGCTATATGTCAAGATTATTTCTTGACATCAAACACATTTTCATCGTCGTAACGTAAATTATGTAAGTTCTTACCATCACGTACACATTCGAGGTGCTCTGCAAAAACCTTCCTTAACGCAATCTAATTAATTTATGTCTGAAATAGTATCTATCTGCGTGCATTCGTGCTAAGGACAAAAGTGGATACAGCTTTACAGAAGTTTCTTTGAATACTTTGAAAACAGTGTAGAGCCATATCAGATTGCGAAGATGCGTTGGCTTATCTGGATATTCTCTCAAGCCGCAAGTAACCTTTTCAAATGTTGGTTTTCGCTGAGCGCCGCTCATCTCTTGACATCCCAAAACCGTCTATTGTCGTTACATACAGTGTATACATTCTTATCACCATATACACATATTCTCATCCATTGACGTCATCAATTTGAACGACATTCGAAGTATCTTCAGACGATGATGTAAACACATTCCCTCCGACTTCGATTGCAGCGGGAGAAATAACGCTTATTTCTCTTACGTCACGTTGAGCGTGACACGCACGTGTATTACGTGTTCACGTCAACCCATCGTTTTGAATAATAAAAGTTTGTGAATATACATATGGTGGAATCTGTGATCTTCTCTTATGTTATTCTTTTCTCCAACACATTATTGCATTACTGCTTACATCTGCAATATGAATGACCAAACAAGATAGGTAGGGGGAAAAAATGTCCTAACATTAACAAGTATCACATGAACAGTTCAAAATGATTTTCTAACTGAGGTTAGTTAGATCATGCAATGTAATCTGCAAATTTGTGTTTTGACCCTTTTTCTTTTGTATTGAAAAAAAGAACCCTTTGGTAGAAACATGCTATAGAATTGACAGTTGCACGTTAATAAATTGATAAGCTTGCTACAGTTATATGTTATATTAATATCATTTAAATTATTAGATGACACACAATTTCGAATAAACAACATTGGAAGCTCTACAATGGATACACCCAAAGGCAAGGCAAATAATATGATTATGCATTGATTATTTTAAAGAAACATTGCATGAAAATGTTGCTACACTGCATTGTCTTTCCGTAATATATCAAGTACATTATGTTTATCTAATACACGTATATGATGAACATGATACTGATGGCAATGCTATGTTCAACTTTGTTGAAAACAATTTTGTTATACATGTATGTATGTTCAGGGTATGTTTGCATATTTGCCATTTTGCCTCAATATATTCATACTCTGCAAAGGCCAGTGTTTACTCCTTTGCACGCACGGGTTATTAAGTTAGTTTAGATATATTCAATACATCGTTTTAGATTGGGTCAATAGTGCAAATTGTCCATCTCAAAATTTAAATAAATTACATCTAATAATGACTGACAATGTGTATCCAATGATGGAAAATACAGAGGTTAAGAAAAAGTATGTTATATATCATATGATCATTTATCTATGATGATGTTGAATAAGTCAAAATATCTTTGTATCTGAAATATATTGCTATTCAGTTATAATTTGATTTGGTCGTGGGTCAACGCACTTGAACACAAGTTACAGCTGTAAAAAGAAAACATATTATGTTCTTCTTTACTTCTATCGAAAAAAACAAAGACACCTGCAAAATCGTTTAGCGTACTTAACAGTAAATATGCATGGTCAACTTGACCGACAGGGCAGTCACTGACCTTTAACTGACCCTATTTCGTTAACTTATATAGACCGACTAATGACGCACCTGTAAAAGACGAGTTTGGAAATGTATGTGGAAATTTCTCCCTTTTCCCACATTTCTTTCAATTGTTTATCAAATTGCACTTCTACCTTTCGAGATATAGTACACTTTTCCAGATATTGTTAAATCATCCCACCTCTTTTAACCTATCCAACATACATCACATTTGCAGCAATAGAACTTCAAAACCTCTTTTCAAGCATACTGATAATCTCCTAAGATACATGTAGGTGTATACACGACGTAACATAAGGTTCCGTCGCTTATGAAGCACGTTTGACTTACTATTTTACACATTGCCTGTCGACGTCTACTTCCTTGATATCTAGCGTATACCTGTTGAGCCGACCATGTGGAACATTCCAAAATGTTGAAAGCGCTCATTACGGGATTCGAACCCCACGTGTTTGGAACAAATTACCAAAATTGTTTGCACCTGGGGACTTTAATAATATGTCTCAGTATAATTGTGATACTGAATTGGGAAAAAATGAGACGGAAAGTAAAAAACTAATATTTCTGATAATTTTCACATATGGTTCCTTTTTGTATTTAAAAAAATTCGTCTACTACAAAAAATGGAAAGTCGTTTGTGCCGTAGAAAGAGTTTATTTGTAGAATATTTGGTGAAACGTGTTTTCTTTAATGTCAACGTTAGCGTTGTTCTGATACAGGTAAAATACTATAGGGTTATACACTTTGATATTAAATGATTGCTGAAGGCTTAACCTTTTCCCTCATATAGACGCTTTCTGACGCCTCTGCAGCAGACGGCTTTTTGAAAACATAGTGACAAAAGGAGAAATTGCACAGAACGTGCAATTTCTCCTTTTGCCACAATGTTTTTCCACTTTTCGTCATAGGTTATCCATTCAATTATGGAGATTTTCTATGTTTTGACAAAATATGTTTAAAGTCGTCTGCTGCAGAATTGTCGTATGAGGCAAAGGGTTAATCCTTTGCAGCAGACGGCTTTTTGAAAACATAGTGACAAAAGGAGAAATTGCACAAAACGTGCAATTTCTCCTTTTGCCACAATGTTTTTCCACTTTTCGTCATAGGTTATCCATTCAATTATGGAGATTTTCTATGTTTTGACAAAATATGTTCAAAGTCGTCTGCTGCAGAATTGTCGTATGAGGGGAAGGGTTAACCCTTTCCCACACACAGACCTATTTTGACGCCTCTGTGACAGGCTAACCTTGAACATATTGTTGTTGAAGGAGAAATTCGCTCATAATTAAATATGTATTCATTTGCTACATGTTTTCATCTCTGTTCAATAATTAAACGTTCCCTTATAGAGATATTCCGTAATTTTGTCTAGATGTTTTGAAAATCATCTGCTCCTGATTGGTTGTATGTGGGAAATGGTTAACAATGTAGCGTCGGTACTGTGATTTGACCTTTGGTTCTCCATAAATATTATTTTTTGTTTTCATGAATCGATTAATTTTATATTTTGTAGTTATCCGTCTATGCTGACCAGGTGTGGAAGAGACTGAGTTTCTAGATCAAAGATACAGTGATGGCGATAGGAAGGTGGGGAGATGCAAATCGCCCTCGGTTTACCTTTTGTGTGGGGTCAAGGTGACTTTATCAAAGTAGACGGCTGTAGATGAAAGCGCCTGATTAAACTACTTACTATGTAGTAACCCTTTCCCTCATACGACAATTCTGCAGCACACGACTTTGAACGTATTTTGTCAAAACATAGAAAATCTCCATAATTGAATGGATAACCTATGACTAAAAGTGGGAACATTGTGGCAAATGGAGAAATTTCTCGTTTTGAGCAATTTCTTCTTTGTCACTATGTTTTCAAAAAGCCGTCTGCTGCAGAGGCGTCAGTAAGCGTCTATATGAGAGAAAGGGTTAACACTTATCCAAATGCAGACGTGTATTTAACGTATCTACAGCAAACGACTTTTGAAATATTGTAGCAAATTGAAAAATTGTTCAACATCAGAATGTTCTCTTGTTGTCACAATGTTTTCATGCTATTCCATTATTAAACTTTACTTTATAGAGATGTTTCATATTATTGCTAAACTATGTTCAAAGTCGATAGCTGCTTGTTGGAAAGGGTCAAATAATCACTTAGATTCAGATTAAGTGTTTTCGACGCCTCCAGTTTTGTATTAAATGTCAATTGTAACAAATACATGCTTACACAAAAGCTATGATTATGCGAGTATTAGAAAATAATTAAATTTGTTTTTTTGTGTGTGTTTTTAAATCACAAACTGAACATAAATCAATTCACTCTTCATTTGGAGTGTCAGTTAACTGAATACATGCTTATAGTAGTTTCAATATTCCACCTTGATATCATCTCAGAAGACAACAAAACATTTGAAAAATTGTATATACATTTTAATACAAAGATAAGAAAAACATTGTAGAAAATAAATATAAAAAAACACTCGTTGTCAGTATATTTTCTTTTTCCTACAGTGTATTGAAATGCCGTCTCCAGTAAAGGCATCTAATACCGTCAGATAAAAATGTTGATCAATTCATTATTTGATAGTAAGAGCTGAAGCCAGGCCATTGTAATTTAATTTCTTGGGTTTCATACTTTACTCAAACTCAAATCGTCAAAAATTATAATTCATCACCAGTAAAATATATTTATCAAAAGTCTAATGACAGAAGGAAACTATGGGTGAAAATGAGATCAAAGGAGGTCAAGTAGCCAATTAAACGCCTTCCCACATACAACAAATCTGCATCAGACAAATTCGAAAACATCTAGAATCTCTATAAATTGAATTATAAGTATTTAGAGTTGAAAGCATTGTGGCAAAAGAAGACATTGCTTCTTATGGGGAAATTCTCTTTTTGCCACAATGATTTAAAAAGTCGTCCTGTTCATATGCCTGAGAATGCGTCTACAAGTGGAAAAGGGTTAATTTACATATCAACAAGGGCAGCTGATATCTGGACCATGATAAAAGGTAGCCTTACTTAAAACAGTTGTCACAATTGAACACACCTATAAGTCCACACGTTCGTACAATCCGATCAAGATCTTACCCGGCTGTCGTTCAGTAATCCAAGCGTTTATATAAGTTCGATGAGAATACTCATAACGACAGGCAGCTATATAGATTGTATGCAGTTGCATCTGAATTTAACTTCAAGTTTTTAACTCCAAAGGCCGATTTTCGAATGGCGGATCTCACTGATTCAATTACTTTCCAGTCGCTTTGATTAAAACAAAACTCAAAATGGCTTCAAGGTAAATCGATGAAAAGAAAAATAACGAAACGGAAGTCGCTGTCAATTTTGTTGAAATATACAAGAGGTCACGTGGAGAGCAAAGTACTTATGGTAGAACCGAATATGGCTATTTAACTCTTAGCGTTCCGGTAGCCATTAGAGAACGTGAAATATAATCAGTCAACTGCTTTGAGAAAACATTAGGTCAACTTTAACTGAATTGATGCCACATAGTTAGACCCTTTCCCTAATACGACAATTCTGCAGCAGACGACTTTGAACGTGTTTTGTCAAGACATAGAAAATCTCCATAATTGAATGGATAACCTATGACAAAAAGTGGAAAACATTGTGGCAAAAGGAGAAATTGCACGTTTTGTGCAATTTCTTCTTTTGTCACTATGTTTTCAAAAAGCCGTCTGCTGCAGAGGCGTCAGAAAGCGTCTATATGAGGGGAAGGGCTAAACCCTATTCAGAAATTGATAATTTGGTGCAATTTCTTATTGTCCACCGATGTTTTTAAACCATGATCACTGGCGCAAACTCATTTACAAGCCTATATTGGAATGTACACATTTTATCACCTCCAAGCAAAAACAATATATTTTACCCTCCAGCAGCGTATGGCATTTGAAAACATTATGAAAAAATAAACGAACCAATTCTATAATTCCCACAATGTTTTCATTTTATTTCAATACTATTTGTAGTTTTAAGTGTCCATATAGTACTTTTTTCAATGTGTTTCTGTCAGGCGACTCTTTTAAGGTGATAAGAAGCCAGCAAATGAAACTATTCTCCTCCTCGGATCTCATCTATTTTATAATTGGTTTGATATTTCTTTGATCTCAACCAGAGGTTATTTATTAGGTTCCGTCTGTCACTTGATAAGTGTCATTGTGACCTGCCGTTGTTGATTCTCGGCAAACTGTTTGATTTAGTCATGTTTTTTAATTCATTTTCAACCTTATTTCGGTTACACGTTACCGACAGTCTACCGCTTACCTTTGACCCCTTGGTAATTTAACAGTGTTGGGACGGGAAATGTGTCTGTCCCAAGGGCAGTCCACTATAGCCGCGGCGAGCGGTCTCGACAACTACATTAGATTAGATTGTAATGCAAATACAATCCCGTATAAATAATCACTATCGATAAAACTGATTGGAGAAAACAAAATATATTTCCAGTTATAGACGACATTTGATGCCATTGAGCCACTCGACTTTTGATAACATTGTGGAATAAAGAGAAACGAATATTTCTCATGCTTCAAAAACGTTTACAACAGAGATACAATTTCGATTTTCTAGATGTAACATTATTCAGATTTATTTAAATCAGAATAAATTGAATATTACCACATGCAGTAATCGATTTAACTGTTTCTAAATAAAAGTCATATTACGCTCAATTATTTATTGACAGATATGACAGATTTTGAATGATTTATCACATTTCATAAATCCTTGTCGGAACTGCGGACCGGAAGGAGAAAAAATGGCGCGTAATTTCACCGCTAGTTAATAATGGGTGCTGGTGTCATTCTCGCTTCAATAAATGTCTTGGTATTAGATCACTATACTGGAATAATTAATAACGGGATTTATTGGACTCGAACCGTTTGACCGACGAATAAAAAAAAGCACTTATTATGCCAATGTAATGTAGAACAATTGAATCCATCTATTTTCAGCTTTCTCCTGATTCAGAGACTTTTGAGGCTTTGTGCCTCACAAGAAGGCGGATTCACGCAACATTTCAATATTGTTTTTGCGGGTGTTTTAAAGCAGACGAATCGTATCAATAGTTACCGTTTTAATTAACCAACATTATGGATTCTGCGTAATGTATCGACCCAGATCAGCATGCACAATCCGCGAAGGCTAATCCGGGCCGACACATTTCGTCTCAAGGGGATAGAGGTATAGAGTAAGGATTCGTGAAACAGAAATTCCACAGGAAGCGTAAAGTGTTTGGTCCGGATTAGCCTGCGCGGCATGCTTAGGCTGATCCGGGTCGATATTTAACGCAAAGTCAACACAGTTGGTTTTCTCGATTCATGATCCGTAAACGTGTACCTAATAGTTGAAAATAGGACACTGGTCAATGGGTTCACACAAATCAATTAAGTTTAAACTGTCCCAATTGATGTACATGCAAATAGTGAAGACTCAGGTGAGATGATGCACATACATGTAGTCTCACCCGAGCCATCAATGTCCGCCTACATTTATACGCGACATAGATGTAACTTCTAATGACAAACTATAAGTGTAGCCCTTATGTTCTCACTCACACATTTATTTATGTTATTCTAAAAAGAGGGTTCTACAAGACCCCTTTTCGCCCGCCTAGATACACTTTATATTTTACTGTTGATAGAATTGAAACGAGGCGTTATGGAGACAGATATTGGTAATGTGATATTTATTGTTCTATAAATTTAAGGAAGACGTCTGCTGAAACTGTTCATATTAAATCAACACACCGTCACGTAAGAAAAATCGCCATGGCTGTTTTCGTTTTGCAAAAAGACCGAAGCCATCTCTGAAATTAGCTTCATTAAATGACATTTTAAATCAATGTAGATCATGATCAGGCAACATATGCATGCAGTCATTTTTCGATATATATCCATCGTTTCTTAACCTTTCTATTTGTACAAAAGGACTCAATCAATTTAGAATCTACCGTTCCTAAAATTAAGCTTGTTAAATCTTCCATACTGATTTATCACTATTTACAACAAAAGCACATCATACCTAATATTGTCTATTGTCCTCATAAAGGATAACTGCCATGTTGTTTTCTAAACCTTAGTCGATAACCATTGCCTTACTTAACCCTTTCCCTCATATAGACGCTTTCTGACGCCTCTGCAGCAGACGGCTTTTGGAAAACATATTGACAAAAGAAGAAATTGCTCAAAACGAGCAATTTCTCCTTTTGCCACAATGTTTTCCACTTTTAGTCAAAGGTTATCCATTCAATTATAGAGATTTTCTATTTTTTGACAAAATATGTTCAGCAGACATAATTGTCGTATGGGTTAACTTTGATTTAACAAACAAAAGTTTGATCTGAGCCTTCATTTATCCATGTCTGTGAAACACCCTTTTCACCCCGGCTCGTCGGATGCTGGCTTGACGTGGATACGATAATTACAGCCATGCCACCCGGTCTTCCCTCCAAAATACAACAATAAAACACGATAGCAGACGACAATATGGACGTGAGCTCGGGGTGACTTCCGGTCTCGGAAATGGACAACGATTACATATGCAAATTGGAAATGTTTGTTTGTTCTGGTATTTTTGACACCAGTGGCTATGGCAATATCACTCTTTTGCGCGGAGATAATACTGTCAGGTTTAGTCCCTTTCGCTTTCTTTGAATTTGAGAACCGACATCTTGACTTGTACGGGGACGACATGTTTTTAATATAATTACGTTCCGGATAACGTCGTCTTTTGACGCATTTGAGAAAAAAAGCCAAGTGCACGCTTAATGTTAACCCTTTCCAACCTGCAGACGCATTTTAACGCAATAGCAGCAGACGACTTTTGAAAACATTGTGGCCAAAGGTGAAATTGCTCATGATGAGCAATTTCACCTTTGGCCACAATGTTTTCCACTTATAGTCATTGGTTATCCATTAAATTATAGAGATTTTCCATTTTTTGACAAAACATGTTCAAAGTCGTCTGCTGCAAATTAGTTGTATGTGGGAAATGGTTAATGCATAGACATGGATACGTGTTGAACTCATATTGTTTACCGAAAGATCATAGCAGGTAATGGGTGAGACAGTTGATTATAATGATCACAAGAATGATCGATATGTTACCAATATTTACCGGATGCAGAAGACATTTGAGGCATCAGCAGAAGACCATTTCTGATAAAAAAAAAAATCCATCATATCATAAATATAATTGTCGAGCTTTTTATAAATGGATAAACAAACATTGTGCAACTGGTTACACTAGTAAGTTATTGTTATTTCTAGTTCACCATCCTCCACACCAACCATAATGTTGAACGTTTGATATTTTACGTATATAAAGCAGATGAGTTTTCCTTGTAAATCTAAAAGAATAAAGATGTAACATAACAATATAAGCACTTTAACGACATTTAAATGGTCCAAATCATACGAAAATCAACTTTCGGATAATTAATGTTAACACTTTTCCCACATACGTACGCTTTCTGAATAAAGTTTTACGCCGCTTTCAATATGCAGACGACTTTTGAAAATGTCTTGCAAAAGGAGAAAGTATTCAATTGAGCAATTTCTCCTTTTTCAACAATGTTTTCAACTCTATACAATAACTACACTTTCATTAACAGAGATTTTCGACATTATAATAAGACGTTTTCAAAGTCATATGCTGCAAATTTGTTGTATGTGGGTAAGGTTTAAAAAGTTTATAAATTCCATCAAATTGCATACGTGGCTAATTAACTGCAAGTCAATCAGATTTACCGTAATGTACAAAGGCGTCAATGGTGCTTACATGACATATAGATAACAGCGGCCAGCGTCGATTCATGGTGGTTCACTTTAACCCTTTCCCTCATACGACAATTCTGCAGCAGACGACTTTGAACTTATTTTGTTAAAACATAGAAAATCTCTATAATTGAATGGATAACCTATGACAAAATGTGGAAAACATTGTGGCAAAAGGAGAAATTGCACGTTTTGTGCAATTTCTTCTTTTGTTACTATGTTTTCAAAAAGCCCTCTGCTGCAGAGGCGTCAGAAAGCGTCTATATGAGGGAAAGGGTTAAAGTCCTTTTTGAGACTAATGTCGTTAGGGAACAAACATAAACCCTTATACCGCCGAACTCTTACAACCGATATCATTATCCAGAAATCTGACATGTTCTTACAAACTCATAGAAGTTCTTCTTAAATACTGAACATCTCGACGTATTTGGAAATAGTTGAAACTTACACTTCTTAAACCATGCGGAATATATATGTACAAGTCAGCTTGTCACCTGTTCGCAAATTTATTGCGGCAAATAAAGCTGGATATTTTTTTCATAGCACGGGTAAAACAGTTTAATTTCTTGAAAAGAAAATCATCAAAAGCTGTCCAGTATTTAAACACATCTTTTTTTAATTTGACGCGTGTGGTCTGTGTTCAATTTTTTTAGTTTCGTCTGTTTTCAATCTAAGCTACGCAGAAGACAGTCTGCAGCCATAAGCTGTTATCACGTGAGAGATATTTCGCCTAACTTTTCAATCGAAAACCTTTCACTTCTGCGATAGTGAAATTACAAAACTACGACGTAATCCTTTTTAATTCTTCTCACATATAAGAAACAACAGCAGGCGACGTGAAAAAAATACGAGCAATATTAGGGGATCTCTCGTAAAGTGAAAGTTTAATTACTGACTTAAGTTGTAAACATAGTGACAAAGGGAGAAATTGCTCAACTTGAGCAATTTCTCCTTTTGCCACAATGTTTTCAGAAGTCGACTGAATGTGCGTCAACATGCGTCTCTATGTGTGAAAGGGTAAAATCAGTGAAGTTAATATACGAAGGCAAATAAAAAAGACGCGGTTTATCTTTAACCTGATATGAAGATTAGGCTGTATGATTGGAAAACATATGAGGGAAATTGTTATTTATGGTAAATTAAAAGTAGAACTCGTTTGTGCGGACTGGAAATTGTTTATTTCGTTTAGCAAAGTTCTCCTTTTTCGAAAATGATTTCAAAATCTGTCTGCAGCCGATGCGCCACAATTCGTCAGCGTTAAAACGCCTTTTTAGCAGACGCCTTTTGAAAACACGGTTGCAAAATAAACAAAAATAGACTCTGCTTAAGCCAAACTGATTCCTCATCTATTCAATCGTTAAAACTTTCATTTATAGAGATTTTCAGCAGTTTGGCCAAAATATTTTCAAAATGTTTTCGAAGACATCAGCTGCAGAATTGTTGATAGTTTGGGAAAGGGTTTGGTAGGGGTTAAGAGTCAGAAAGATATTCAGTACCGATATTCTATTTTCAGATTTTTTCTAAATTAGAAGAATGTCATTATTATTTATCACACAATATATTAAATATGATTTCCATTTATAGATCTAGGGTAATGAGGGAAATATTGTTTAAAAAGAGATGTCGCTGATAAAAAAAGAAAATGCCTTTTTCACACATGTTTTTGTAAAGTTGTCTCATTAAGCTAAACACAAATATGATGTATTCGTCTGGAAAAGTGTTAACGGAATTTTAAACGTTTATTTATCGGTGCAAACTGAAATTGAGGTGAGTATAATGTCGAAAAGAAAATTGTTTTATTACGCATATCAACATAATTTTTGCGAAAACAGTCTGGATTCAGATATGATAAGCACTGATCGGCTTTTCGACATATCGTAAAACATCAGCAAAGCTATGGATACAGAATAACGACTGTTTTGTAGTAATGCATGCCAGACGTTAAGGATTATGTATTTGATATAAACGAAATGGAAATAAATCTAGTTTAACCCTTTCCCTCATACGACAATTCTGCAGCAGACGACTTTGAACATATTTTGTCAAAAAATAGAAAATCTCTATAATTGAATGGATAACCTATGACTAAAAGTGGAAAACATTGTAACAAAAAGAGAAATTGCACGTTTTGTGCAATTTCTTCATTTGTTACTATGTTTTTCAAAAAAGCTGTCTGCTGCAGAGGCGTCAGAAAGCGTCTATATAAGGGAAAGGGTTATAGACTAAAAAATCGCAACTTAGTCGTAAAACTCGCAGACGGAAAAGGACGAACTTTGAATGAATCCATTTTTTCCGTAAACGCATTCGTAATATAATCGTTTGACTTGGAGACGGAAAATTACTTTTGTTAATTCGAAAGTCTTTGCTATAGCTGATTTTCCCAAGATAAAGAGTGGTTCTTCGCATTCTTTTGTATACACTCAGTTATGACTAGTTAGACTATATTATGCAAGAAATAGCTATTTCATTTTGAAAAGGTTGTAAATACTATGAGTAAAATAATATGACGATATCTATTATTTAACAGGAGTAAAAAGAAATAAAAACAAAAATACCCAGTCAGTGCATAGGCAGACATACCTGCCGTGACCAGGATTCGAACCTGGGTTGTCGCGGCCACAACGCGAAGTACTAACCACTATACGATCACGGCTATCAATGCTGAACTATACACAACAATGTATAAAAGTTTACTTGTACTATATCTCGCACTGTTTATTTCTTATCATGATAACGTAGCTAAGAGCTCCCTCGACCTTACGACAGCTCATAAACCGTAAATGTTAGTCATGCGTTGTGTTTTAACTCGACGCATATTGCGCAAGACAAATTGTATCCCGAGCACAAGGGGCTTTGTCGGACCGTATTTGGTACAAAAACGAATATGGTACAAATGTACCATATTCGGCCGAATATGGTACAAATGTACCATATTCGGACCGAATATGGTACAATTTTCGACCGAATATGGTACAAACATTGTACCATATTCGGTTGGAATAAGTTTGTCTATGCTCGCCAAAACGTATTTGGTACATACCAAAAAAACTCATAAAATGAAAATGGCCTACGTATATGGTACATAAATTATGTATTTCTTAATAAATGAAATAGTCTGCCAATGTGTAAACTTTTTTTCAAACTCAAATACATTGTATTAACGTAATATTGGAAGTGACAAAAGTATCATCATCATCATCATCATCATCATCATCATCGTCGTCGTCGTCGTCGTCGTCGTAACTAGCAGTAACAGAAACAGCTAACCTAACCACACTTTACATGGATTTTGCTGGTTTGGGATGATGATGACAGCGATGTTTATCGGACGATGATGATGGTTATAATGATGATGATAAGATTTTAGATGATGATGACGGCGATGTTTATCGGCAGAAGATTATGATAATGATGATGATGATAACAAAATATTTGTGATGATGATGATGGCGATGTTTATTGGCCGATGATGATGATGATATTCTCATCGTCGTCATCATCATCACAACATCCTCATTATCGACCGAAAACATCGCTGTCATTATCATCATAAAAAAACTTTTGTGATCACCATTACGATCATGATAATGGATATGATGATGTTGGTTTTGATGGTGATGATGATGGTGGTGTTGGTGAAGATAACAACGATGATGATCATTGGGGTGTTGATAATTGATGTGATGATGATGATGATGATGATGATGATAACAAACGTATTTTGATGATTATGACAGCGATGTTTATCGGTCGATGATGATTATTATAATGATGATGATTATGATGACAAATGTGTTTTGATGATGCTGACGGCGATTTTTATCGGTAGATTATGATGATGATGATGTGCTGACCGTCGTTATCATCATTACAAAACTTTTGTCATCATCATCACCATCGACCGAAAAACATCGCAGTTATCATCATCACATTTTTGTGATCTTCATTACGATGATGATAATGGTGATGATGATGATGGTGTTGATGATGATGATGATGACCTTGATGATTGTGGTGATAATGATGGTGATGATGATGACAATGATGATAAAAGTTTGTGATGATGATGATGACGGTAATTTTGATCGTCGTCATCATCATCAAAACTTTTGTCATCATCATGACGATGATGATGATAATGGCGTTAATGGTGACGATGATGATGATGGTGTTAATGGTGACGATGATGATGTAATTGATGATGATGACAATGGTGATGATGATTGGGGTTTGATGATTGTGATGATGATAACTGCGATGTTTATCGGCCGATGATAATGATTATAATGATGATGATGAAAAAAGTTTTTTATTATGTTGACGCCAATGATTACCGGCCGCCGATGATGATGATTATGATGATGATGATGATGATGATGCTGATGATGATTATGATGATGATGATGATGATGATGATGACGATGATGATTATTTTCATGATGGTATTGATGACGTTGATGCAAATTGTAGTTATGATGATGATGATGATGATGATGATGATGACGATGATGATGATGACGATGATGAGTGTGTACCATATTCGGAACGAATGTGGTACATTTTTCATCCGAATATGGTACAAGTTTGTACCATATTTGGTCAGGCATTTTACCCCAAAACTGCAGATACGTATATGGTACAATTAGACAGTTGTACCATATTCGGCCGAATATGGTACAAATTTGTACATATTCGTTTTTGTACCAAATACGGTCCGACAGGGCTTTAAAGCCGTAGTAAGGTGCATATGCACGGCGAGGGTTAACAAAATGAATTAATACATAAAAACGGTAAAGCAGCCACTCGCTTGGAAAGACTATTGTGCGAGAATAGACAGGAAACAGATGGGTAGGTGAAGTGGCCGCCGTACCATGCCTGCTTTTCTTTAGATTCAATCAATCAATCAATAACTTCAGTAAATCGAGTTGAGCTTTATAATTATGTTGATGCTATGATGTAAATGTACTGCTCTCTGTCTAAACAAATGTGTCAAGTATAGAGTTAGGACTGCTGATGCTGTCGTTGAAAACAAAAAGACAAAACTATGGACATTTCTATTATTGAAAATATTAAAATTGAATTCAGTTGAAATCAGTGTGTCAGCATGACAAATTTCTCCTTTTGCCATAATGATTTCAAAAGTCCTCTGTTTCGTAGCAGTCAGAAAGCTTCTGTTTGTTGAAAAGGGTTAATGTGTGTGTATTTAATTTGACATGGGTTTTGAGGATTTTTTTTTAGTAATCTTTGATTTATCATGTAATACTCGTTTGTTTCAAGGGTTATATACATCAACCCCCTCCCTTTTCCTAAAAGGAAAATATATCTTAGTACGTCTCTGTGTCAGAGAATGTAAAACAAACTTCGATGGAAAAGTAGAAGACGAAGTTAACTATAAGCAACGTCCTCTTCTTTAAAATGTTCACAACTTTAAAAAATAAATGATTCGCGTATTTCGATTAATTGTCTCATTGAATCTACGTACAGTTAAGACTCAGGTAAGCTATTGCTTCCACACATTCTGACTAGAGCCTTCACTGTCAATCGACACATTGCATCCAACATGCATATTTTGGGAATAGAACCTAGTGTTGCCCCAATACGTATAACATTTAATGATTCCCAGGTCATATGTACAATAAACGAATGGGTACTCGTATAGTCTATATCATATTCTCGTGTAGCCTTTAAAGGTGCTGAACTCTATATTATAGATAATATAGTCAACGTTTTAAAACTATTCAAAAGTTGTCTTGAAGTGTTAGAATCATAATTCTGGGATAATATTAGAGTAATAATTTCACTTTCCAGTACAGTAAACATCTAAATATTGATTGTTTATGCTTCATTTCATACCCAGCAAGCTCAATTATGTACATGTTCGTGACTTTCAATTGACTGTCTTTTAACATTTACTGCCAAAATAGTTTTGAACTATTTATTTCTTACTTTGTTGTCACTATTAACAATATTTGAAGAAGAAGTTTCAACATTTCAAAATGTTGATCTCCTTCTGAAGTTCTGCACCTTTAAGAGCACCGACGGTTCGAAAAGTACCGCCATCAGTTAACCCTTTCTCTCATATAGACGCTTTCTGACGCCTCTGCGGCAGACGGCTTTTTGAAAACATAGTGACAAAAGAAGAAATTGCTCAAAACCAGCAATTTCTCCTTTTGCCACAATGTTTTCCACTTTAAGTCATTGGTTATCCATTTAATTATAGAGGTTTTCTATTTTTTGACAAAATATGTTCAAAGTCGTCTGCTGCAGAATTGTCGTATGAGGGAAAGGGTTAATGGTTAAACACGAGTATCTATCAACCTGGTCACAATCGAACAATACATTTCTAAACGGTGCTGATGGATTACACTTTTTTCATTTCCACTACAATGTATGTCAACCACTTATATATTTGTGAAACCACTTACATGTTGCATTCCTTATAGGATGTTGTACTGTTCAAAACCTTATATGTTGTACATAGCTTTCTGTCGGATTTGCTCATGTGTGATAATGGAGTTCTTGTAGGGAATACTTTGTTATAACCGATGCATTTTATTTTTGTATCGATCGACTAGTCTTTAACTAACTCTTTCAGCGCCAAATTGTTTAAAGTAGAATCTTCCATGTTCAAAATCGGGTGTGTCCATTTCTCAATTTATGAAAGTTTTGGACTATTTTGGTAACTAAAAGGCAAACATTGCTGATTTCAGGTGAGACAGCTGACTCACCTGAAATTAGCATTGTTTGCAAAAACCTCAATATTGCTTGTGGCGCTGAAAGAGTTAAGCTGTTTTCCGTTCTTTGACTTACTGCCCTACACTGTCTGCCAATGGACGCCACATAGTGTCCTTGTACTGTACTTTCCGTTTGTACTGTATGAACAATTACAGGTGAACTCGGTTGCCTGCGGTTCTTCTGTGCGAAAACAGTTGAAACATACCGCCTGCTGCTGTTCTGTCAACAACATTTACGGTAGTGTGGTATCGTTTGCTTTTTGCACTGTATGAGTACACTTACATATTAACCGGTCCACGAGAAAACCAATATTATTGACTCTGAGTAATGAATCGACCCAGATCAGCCTGCGCAGTCTGTGCAGCCTAATCCGGGCCGACACATTCCGTCTCAAGGAGATTAAGGTATAGAAAAATTATTCCTCAAACAGAAAATCTACAGGAAGCGAAAATATTCTGCTCGGATTAGCCTGCGCGACATGCATATGTGGTTCCGGGTTGTTACTTTACGCAGAGTCCACAATGTTGGTTTTCTCGCGGACCGGCTCATATATACAATGTACATTGCTTGCTGGTGAATTAAACCAAACAGATTAAAGTTGTACATAGCTTTGTGTCATATTTGCCCTCGTGCGACACTATTTATAAGCAGAGCTTCTAAACGCTATTCTTGAAGGACAAGCATTGTTAATACCTGATGCCATATATACAATGGTTAGCTGCAGAGGCTTCAGAAAGAGGGAAAGGGTTAAGAAAATGCTTACTGTTGGATGCTAACACTTACCAATTTACTTCATTATTTTCTGTTGCATGACTTTAAGTATTAATAGCCACTCAATGAACACCATTTAAAACCATTTTCACAAAGAAATGCCGACAATGATTGCATCGGTCTGAGCATGCTGTGTTAATAAAGATGATGCACATAGATCTAATTAAATGATTAATTTAACATTGCTACCTGAACCAGATGTTAATACCATTTACACATATATACACAGATAGTTGGCTCATCAAAATTAAACTATTTTCCATGTGTAATCCAAAGTATTAAGTTGTTGCGTAAAAAAACACAATTACATTATTTTCAAAAGTTATAATCGTTTTTCAGTCCATCCTCTATGTTCTGATAAACATTGTAAATATGTATTGTACACGTTGTATGTGTGTATGCGTGTGTGCTTGCATATGTGATGCTGCATTGTGCGATGTAATATTTCGTTTGTTTTTTCTGATTGTATAACTAACGACAAACATGTTGTACCCTTTATAAGTCAAGTATATGTGTTGGTAATATGAGATTTTAGAACGATTGGACAATTTACTTTTTACATTGAAAATATCGAAAAACGATGGTGGTCAATCCAATGCTCATATTGAGAGAGTACGAACATTGATTGAATATTCGGTGATCCACATATGAGCGGTGCTCAAGGAAAGCCAACCATAGCGTGTGAAATACAATCGTGGGTACAATCTGAATGTGAATATCGAGAGCTTGGCGTGAAACGGTTTTAACTAAAATTGGTATTTTGTTACCAAGGTTAATCACCTCGCCATAAAGTCTTTAAAAGCGTTAAATCATTTTTCTTAGTAAACAATGGAAATTTAGGTGCCATTGCTCGTTCTGAACCTAAATTAGCATTGTTTACAAAGGGGTCAAAATTGCCCTTAAACCAGGGTTTTCAAAATAGGTCTTTATTTACAACCGTTTCACGCCAAGCCCTCGAATTGTGGGTACAATCTGAATGTGAATATGTGCTTCCTGATTCAAATTGATAATATATGTCAGAAGATTCTTGACATTCTGAGAACTCAGCAGGAACAGATCAAGCTACACGGATGTGCATGTTGATCTGGATCTTCACTGGTCGTAAATGGCTAGAGGTTGCTCCTCGTTCAACACGTCTCGTATATCCATATACGTCTTGTTGACAAAAGGCAATATACAGCAGATAGTACAATATGGTTCTATAAAATACAAAGATTGGACTTTCTATTTATTTACAAAGAAGTGTTACGTGGTGTACATGTCCGTTCATTTTCCCGGTGAAAGTATATAGTTCGAACTGAACCCGTAGCGTTATTCTTCGTATTTGCATGCTCCATAGTAATTACATGCTTTCATTTGTAACGAATACGACGCATTTTGTGTTCCAAAAGATTCAAAGAACGAATTTAAAACGACAGTGTTTAATTAAGTATATCTACAAAACATTAAAGAAAGTGCACATTTCATTAAGTGCCATTACGTTAACACATACTTTAAGATTGTGTTAAGATGGTGAAAGCCAGATACGGATCGGAGATAATTTCAAAAGTCATAATGTTCCTCTTGAAGAACAACTTCAACAAAGTGCGCCTTCCGCATTATAAATGTGATATCATCTCAGATAAACAAAAGCGCCGCGTAAAGGCAGAAGGCTCATGTTGAATCCGCTAGTATTTGAGACTCAACCGAATATGTGACAACAACATAACTTACTGTCCATCTGTACTTTATATAGCCACAGGTCAATTTATGTAAACAAAATAACATGTTAGTTTAATCTTATGTATTAACATTAATTAGGGAAATAGCCCTCATTTTCACTTATCACACTCAATGTCTGCTTTCTGGAAAACTAACCAGTTCGCACCGTCTTTGTGTAAATATCCCAAGGGCAAACGCCACTTATCACTGGATTCGAACAAGGGACCTTTGGTACAAGAGGTCGACACTTTGTCACTGCATGCCTATCTTCGATAAAATACTTGTCGTATCTCAACTGGCTGCACTTCAATATTCAGTTATTTGATGTCAAGGTCACCTAACGTGCTATCCCATAATTGTTAAGTATATACAACAAAGAATGATGAAATACATTCTAACACTGACATTTGAAGCTGAGAAAGAATTAAGATATTGAAAGAGTCTCGCTACCTTTCTACAAAGACTGTCATGTCTATCAATTTGTGGAAGATGGATATTGCTCGTCAAATTGTGTCAACCATCGAAACTAATAAATGGCCGAGCAGGCATTCGAGCTCTCGACCCTCGATCAATAGTCATCGCCGTTTCCAACTGAGCTAATGCGGCTCGACTAGGGTAGCACAGAAATAATTCAAATGTGTCAATTATCTTTACATTATGTTTCTCATTAATATCTTCCTTGGGAAAGAAATACCAATAATTATCCTCTAATTTTATTTATAAATGCAAGAGTTTTTCGTCATCTTGTAAAACCTTAATAAATGAACACGTTGTGGCAAAGATGTACACTGTGATCACTTTCTCCGTGTCTTCATGTGAGTAAGTAAGTAAGTAAGTCAGATAAAGTTGTGGGAAAGAGTTAAGTGTAACTTAAGATCTTAAGATCTTATTACGATAGGGTTCCAAAGATATGGATCCCCTTTGCCTTTTTAACACTTACAGGATTATACGATAAGTGTTCTACTTACTACATATGATTGTTTTATCTTATTCTTACCGAATGGAGAAGCTTTATCCTGATGAACACAACTTAAAACAATATCTACTTATCCTAGTGTACTCGATTTTAAACAAAGGTTGAGAACAATAAAGACCAAGTTCAGCCTGCATTGGTAAAATCTTGTCTTGGTCCACTTTGTTCGCTATTGTTGTATTACACATTGACACATTTTGTTCATAAAGGGTTAAAAAAGGTTTGTCACAAAATCGACGGTAATCAGACCAGGCTCTATAATTCAGCAGGATAAGGGTTAACGTTTTTATTAGGAACAAAATGACCAAGATAACAAACATGTAAAGTAGACTCGTGATACCTCGATCATGTGATAACTCGATCATGAGATAACTCGATCTTGTGATAACTCGATCATGAGATAACTCGATCATGAGATAACTCGATCATGAGGTAACTCGATCATGTGATAACTTGATCATGAAATAGCTCGATCATGAGGTAACTCGATCATGTGATAACTCGATCATTAGATAACTCGATCATGAGATAACTCGATCATGAGATAACTCGATCATTTGATAACTCGATCATGAGATAGCTCGATCATGAGGTAACTCGATCATTTGATAACTCGATCAAGTGGCAACTCGATCTTGAGATAACTCGATCATTAAATAGCCCGATTATGAGATAACTCGATCATGTGATAACTCGATCATGAGATAACTCGATTATGAGATAACTTGATCATGTGATAACTCGATCATGAGATAACTCGATCATGAGATAACTCGATCATGAGATAACTCGATCATAAGATAACTCGGTCATGTGATAACTCGAGTATATAGTTTAACTCGAACTGTGTCCTAGAGCAGCAGGTTTGAAGACTTATACGAACTGCGTCTGGTCGGATTTTATCACTTATTTGTTTTTCATAATAAAGAAAACTCTTTCAAATATAAAATAATTACGAATCCTACAATACATTAGTGGATTGGATATAAATCAATCGATCACGTCGTTAACTCGAGGTCGCATTCAACTTCGAGTTATCGTCGGACCACTATATGAGCCGTCCTGCGAGAAAACAAACAGTGTGGACTCTGCGTAAAGTATGGACCGGGATCAGCCTAAGCATGCCTCACAGGCATACCCGGATAGATACTTTTAATATCCTGTAGATTTTCTGTTTCATGAATCATTACTTATACCTATATCCCCCTGGGACAGAATGTGTCGGCCCGGATCAGTCTGCACGGACTGCGCAGGGTGATCTGTGTCGATACATTACGCAGAGGCCATACTGTTGGTTTTCTCGCGGGACGGCTCATATTACATAACGAGAAACAGATCTAAATTGAAAACTACACACGCTTTAGAGAACACTTCAGAGCCCGATTTACATTTGAAGAAGCAATCAGGATTTAAATGACACAACAATCAGATAAAACATTCGAACAATGGTATCCAGACAAAGGGTGGAACTAAAACCCATCAACTCAGGGATGTATTCCATGATGTACCAGTGACAGTGTGAATTAACACATACGCTTCCAGTGTACGCCCAGTCCACCAATCAAGTTAAACATTCAACTAGAAATCTGTTTTCGAATAAACAAAATAGCAACATTATTTGATGACTATTGTGACCACACTGCATATTTGAGCGGTGCATTGTTCAAACATACCTTACGGCTTTCGTAAGCATTATAAATCCAGACCAGCCACTGTATCCGCACAGTCTGATCTGGCTCTACACGTTTCTCTGATAATTTATGGAAATTTTCAAGATTGAGCAATTTCTTCGTTTGCCACAATATTTCAAATTTATTCAATATTTGATCTTTCATAAATTTGATATTTTCAAAGGTTTTTTTAATTAAATATTTTCAAATTCGTCTGCTGCAGATTGTGTTTGTATGTGGGAAGGGTAAGATAAATATATATAATTATTATATAACCTATAAATAGACGCCTTTTCATTGGCTAAAAAGTAATTTTAGAAAAAATATCTAGCGATATTGACCGTTTTTTTCTGATATTGACCAGTTTTATAAATAGTAACAGGAGAAGACCGGGGAATCCCACGAGCCGCCTATTAATATCCTTCGCCTTTATCCGTACGCTACGGAATTTTCCGAGGCGCGTTCCGAATGACCACGGAAACTTCCGAGTGGTCATTCCATAATTGTATATTATTATATAACCTATAAATAGACGCCTTTTCATTGGCTAAAAAGTAATTTTTTAGAAAAAATATCTAGCGATATTGACCGTTTTTTTCTGATATTGACCAGTTTTATAAATAGTAACAGGGGAAGACCGGGGAATCCCACGAGCCGCCTATTAATATCCTTCGCCTTTATCCGTACGCTACGGAATTTTCCGAGGCGCGTTCCGAATGACCACGGAAACTTCCGAGTGGTCATTCCGGTGACGTAATTTTTTTTAAATGACGTCATGCACGTGCATTACCAACATTTTAGACTGTTATCATGTTAAAAACGTACTGTTATCATGAGACAGAAATACAACATACAACAGAAATGTTCCTTGAGTTTCCTCTGTTTACTTTTAAGTTGATCAATATCAAAACGATATGATAAATTGAGGGTTATACAATAAAACAGTTATGGGCTTTTCAGCTGTTATACATGATGTTGATATGTACCAAAAAATCATTATTGACCTCGGCTATCGCCTCGGTCAATAATGATTTTTCTGGTGCATATCACATCATGTAGAACAGCTGAAAAGTCCATAATTGTATAATATCATTTTTAATAACATATCTGGGCAGGACAACACATATCTACGATATATACAATGGTTAAGAGGGCGACTTTTATTGACGATTCTGAAAACTTTCATTTTGTGACAGAAGAATTATTGATAGCTTTTGTCAATCTTCGCGAGGGATGTCATCCGATCTTTTGTCGGATTTGAATCGGAATACCTGTCTGAGTTAGTCCCGAATTCAACATCATTAAAAGCCTTCTGCCGCAAGGCGAAAACTTTCGCATTGTCCTGTTACATGCCCTCCCTCCATTTGCGATCAGTGTATATTCATAGTGACTTGCTCATTCGCACATATTGATCTGGATCTGTACTCTTCGACTAAATATCATAGACACTCATTGCAAACATCGTACAGTTGCATCATATCTATATAGTTGAAAGCATTGGTACACATATATAGTTGTTATATCCACTCGTTATAAATACCTTTTATATTTTATGGATATAAGAAATAAAACCCACACAAGATCGCAAACCCCACATAATATACAAAATGGGCTGCCCACTAGTACATTAACCATAAAGTACTTGCGATCCGGGAGCACGGGTTTAATGTTGACCCTTCCCTCATACGACACATCGGCAGAGGTCGACTTTTAACACGTCTGTGCAAACGTATGTACAATCACAATACAATAATGTATAATGAGCGAATAGGGTTGAAACACTTGTGAAAATTGGAGAAATTGTTTATTTTGTTTTCAAAAGGTGTCTGTTGCATATGTGTCAAAATGTGTCTGGTGGGGAAGGGTCAATATCCCCCAACTCATCCTGTATCATTCACAAAAGATATTATATAAAGTCTGGAAACATTTTGTAAGGACCCCCAAGAATTTTGATTAGAAGTGTTTATCGGGTATTTATTATGAGTAAGTTGAATCCGTGGCATTATAAATCGTCTGGCTATGATAGATACGGCCATCTTTATCTGCTAATCCTTCCCTGAAAAGAAAAAGTTAGATCTCTTCAAATGTTAAGATAAGTATTTTAAAGGACGGGGTATCTTCGATTACCTTTTAATAAAAACTTCTCCTGGAACAGACATTTCGGTAGAACAGATGTTAAATCAGGTTAAACGAAATGTATAATCCCTTTCTACCATATTGTTTTTGGCCTGGGGCTTAAGCCCCTGGTCATAGTAGTAAAACCATCTTTTTCGGAGTTTTATCACAAACGTGTCAGAGTAACAGAACTAGATGCCCTAGAAAAAGGGATGACTGAAGGAGAAAGAGAGGACAGTACCCACAAGATAGGGAGAGTGGCAATGAAGTGAATGAGACCATGCCTCTCCTCTTCAGCTACCAATGCAACAAGCACTAAGTTGTAGCGGTAGCGTGCAAAGACCAACCTCTCCCTCAACCGGGCGATCCGATCGCACTGTGCTGGTGCCCGCAAGCGCTGTTGACGTATCATTGGCATTCTCGTAAGAATGTTTGTCTTGATGATATCTAGATCAAGATCGAATATGGGTAATATTAAGGTCAAGTTTGAAAATTGGTCAAGTTATGTCAGAAACTAGGTCACTACGCCACATTGAATGGTAATCTTGTTAACACTCTAGATGCTGCATTTTTAATTTGAGCATTAGCATGTTGAAACTTGATCAGAATGTTTGTCTTGATGACATGTAAGCCAAGTTTAAACATTGGTCATGATCTTGTTAACACTGTAGAAGCCGCATTTTTCTTTTTAGCATCTTCACGTTTCATCTTAATTTTTGGCTTAAGCATATCTAGGCAAAGATCGAATATGTGTCATATTGAGTTAAAAACTAGGTCATTAGGCCAAATTGAAAGAAAATATTGTTAGAAGTCCGGAGGCCGCATTTTTACGTTGAGCAAGTTGAAACTTTGTCAGAATGTTTGTCTTGGGGATATTTAGTCCATGTTCGAATATGGATCATATAAGGGAGAAAAAAATAGGTCACTAGACCAAATGAAGGAAAATCTTGTTAACACTCTGGAGGTTGCATTTTGAATCTTTGTCAGGATAATTGTCTTGATGAGTTTTGCATTGATCAAACACTTTCTCCAATTCTAGTACATGGTTTAGAGAATGTTTTCTAATTGATGGAAGTTGATATAGCATTGACATATTTCCCAATATAATTAAGGCTGAAACTACAAAATATTCTGCCTAAACCTGCAGTCAAATTTTCCTTTGATGTTTCATATCTTAAATGTGTTTACTTGTGAGCTCTTCCATTCAGGTGAGCGATATAGTGCCAACAAGGTTCTCCTGTTTTCAAATAGGCAGTTTCATGATATTTACTATTTTTTATTATGATCTTTCAACTTCTTAACAATAAAACATAAGCATAAGCTGCAATTGTTATTTCCTTTCACATTTTCCCTACTTCTCCAACCTTCCTGCAGCTCCCAGGCCGCATCACTTTAAGTTCTTTGATTAAAAATTGTTTCTGTTTCAAATTTACCATCAATATCTTCTGTATCATTTATTATATGAGCCGTCCAACGAGGAAACCAAAATTGTGGACTCGACCAGGATCAGCCTACGCATGCCGCGCAGTCTAACCAGGACCGACACTTTTCGCCTCCTGTGGATTTTCTGTTTAAGGAAGCATTATTATATACCTCTATCCCACTGAGACTGAATGTGTCGGCTGATCTGGGTCGATACATTACGCAGAGACCATAATGTTTTCTCGTGAAACGGTTCATATGCATTCGTTCTTCTACATCAAGAACTGGTCTAAAAACTAAGATAACTGCAATATTCAGGACTAAGGAGCGAAATGTAATTCCGGCAGGATCTTTTCAAGTCAAACCGCAATTCTGATCAACTCCAAGTCAGATTAGTGCAGGGACGGAAAGCATGAAAAACGCACTTGAATGCATGTTTCTAGAGGTTCATAGACCTACCTATTGAGCCTAGAAAAAAATGCATATAATGAGATATTCCGCCTTTTTCAACAAGGTTTGCACATTTTTAAAACTACTACTTTGATTTATAGAGATTTGGTGCGTACACGAAGCAGTTGTTCTTTGCTTTGGCAAGTCTATTTTCTACTTTCCGTAGCAGTTTCTCTTCATCAGCTTACGTTTTATTTTCAGAACCGTGTCTATTTCTGTCTACCAGTTTAACTACGGTATGCATTCTAAATTGGAGTCACAACACAAGAAAATCCTCCGTATCCATGGAACCTATTATTGAATCTTATTGAGAGAGGAGATTTATAAAACGGATGATCCGGGTGCACAAATCAACGCTTACCTTTGCCATGTTTTGTCTCTGTGGTTTAACAAATGTTTGATTAACACACCATGTTCAAAAGAAAATCATTCAAATTTGCCACGTTCATCTGTATCTGGATTAGCCTGCATCTGAAAGCCTTTTATGTTAACCCTTTCGCTGCGAAAGGCAATTGAAGGCTTTTGTAAACAATGCAGATTCAGGTGAGACAGCTCGTGACTGCATTGTTTGCCACTTAAACATTAAAGTTTACCTAATTTCCTATTGGACGAGAAATGGAGTGGTCTAATTTTCAACACGGAAGAGTTGACTTTATGTTAGTTGGCGTTGAAAGAGTTAAGTAGATAGTCTACGTAAATTACATATAGCTTATTATACCTATGAACTTATTTTCGTCTTATATTTAGATATTTCACTTTCTCAGAATTTAGGAATCAATTCGGAGCCGACCACAACAGAGTTGTGTGTGAACCCTTTCTTGAGGTTTCCTAGACGAAAATGTTGATCAAAAAGTCTACAGGTTAATTGGGGTATATTAATGTTGATGAAATGTACTTGTTGAACGTCCAAACATGAGCCGTTCCACGAGGAAACCAGCAGTATGGACTCGGCTATTCCGGGCCGACACTTTCCGTCTTAGTGGGATGGAGGTATAAAGTAATGATTCCTGAAACAGAAAATTAACAGGAGGCGAAAAGTGTCTGCCCGGGTAAGGCTACGCGGCAAGCTTAGGCTGATCCGGATCGATACAATATGCAATGTTGGTTTTCTCGCGGAACGTCTCACATGTATATAATTATAGCGAAACCATAAAGTATGCCAGACATGGCTATCCACCGATACCCTCTCTACCATTGCGTGTACAGGGTTTCACTCGTTAAAGGTTTGTATTAAATAATTTACTCATTAATATATATATATAATAAAAAAACTGAAAACGGATTAGCCTTAAATCGTCGACATATTGAAACACAACAGCATATGGATTTATAATAATATAAGTTGCATTATATTGTATAAACTTTTGAGACATAACAAATTAACTCAAATGAAAAATGTTAAACGTTGATGTTTTTTCGGAGCACATACTTTTGAAACTCTTTTCGCTATAAATAAATAACTAACAGATAGCTAAATAAATCCAGGCTGAAACAAGAATGAACCCTTGAGACTTATCTTGTACTTTCATTTCATTGTAAATGACCAGTTATATTGGTCATTTCATCAAGACATCAGCGCAACGGTCGTATTACTAGCTCTGTAATCTTGAGCGATTAGAGGGAAAGCTTCTACATATTATACCATTTTAAAGTGCTTGGTGTGGATCGACCTTTCATCGAACCCCCGTCGCCAGGTCTCGAGTCAAACCCCCGTCCCCAGGTTTCGAGTCGAAAGCTCGAATCGCTGCATCATCGAGGCGGATTATTGCAAAAAATTATTCAAAAGCCACATAAAGCACTTACAAATTCTGTATATTTATAGATGTCGTATATATATCTATTATTATCAGTATTAGCATCTCCGCATATATATGTATTTGTAATGTAATACATATGTTTTGATTACTTATGACCTGGACATGATCTGTTATCATGTATGGACGAGAAGCTCCTTGCTTAAGTCCAAAATAAAACATATGTTCTGCTGTTCATAAAAAAGAACCAGGACTAACTACGAAGATTAGCCCCTGTGGAATGAGGCAATTTAAGATGCCATTGAGTTAATGTTCGAGATTGGACCCCTCGTAATGGTGTCTGCTGGTGTATGGTAACAGTGGTTTATGTCTTTTTCGCCAGTGGTTACGATTTCACAAGATCCAGTCTGTCAACATTCTTGTCTAAAAACCATCTGTTTTAGATTTATTGTATGTGGGAGAGGGTAAACACATTCAGCCACATACGCTTGCTGGAAACCTGTGGATACCGCTTATGACATCAATTCGATTACACTCAAATGGCGCCGTGTGACGTAGTTAATTTGTTGTTATGTTTATGATTGGTGAAACACTATCCGTATGATATGCCATCTTAATATGATAGAGCCGTACCAACACTATGGCCTCTGCGTAATGTATCGACCTAGATCAGCCTGCGCAGTCCGCGCAGTCCGCACAGAACGATCCGGTACGATACATTCCGCCTCAGGGAGATAGAGGTATAGAGTAATGATTCCCGAAACAGACAATCCACGTGAGGCGAAAAGTGCTTGTCCTCAATGATGGTTTTCTCGAGGGACGGCTCATATTCTTTGCTAAGCGTTGGTTCGATTTCGGAATAATTTGGCAAAATCGTTTCTTGTGTGCCTGTCTTGAATTGGTCCAGCCATATTGATTGGTCAAACATTTGGTTAGTAGGCACTTTGATATGGCTGTCTATAGCACATCTTACATTCTCCAGGAGTTCAGTGGTCATGTGACTTATATAATAGGCGGCCCCGGGGTAATTTTAAATGAGTAAACATTGGACAGACAAAAGTCCTCAGGGATAATATGACAATGTCATATTTGCTGATTCAAACGATTTAAGTTTCAATTTCGTATTTTTTTTGTAGACATATTTGATGTTTCCATATATTTGGTGTCAGCATTGGTTAAACCGTCTCCTTAAAGCAGAGGTTAATAGTGATTCGGTTTTCGACTAGCAGATTCTCGATCAGTAAAGCTTACATGGTAACCTGAATTGGTATTACTCCGATGTCCTTAGAATATCCAATGCACGTCCGATATTTTTAGAAAGCATGTGGTCATGGGACTCATGTTTACCCATATAGTTTTGTCATGTCAATTCGACGTAAGACACATATAAATTTATAGTATATGAAATAAAATCTGACTACTTACAAAATGCATGTTGTTTCAAATAAAGTGAAAGATAATACTATCAAGGTCAACGTTATAGTACGCAGTATTTCAAAACCGAAAGTAAGATATAGCATTAGATTTAGGGTTTCCAACAAAGAAACCCATCCTAGTCCATATTTGGAAAAACATGACGTTTTATCGGCAATGTTCAACTTTATAGCCAGGGTCGTAGCTCCCTTTAGGCACTGTAGGCACGTGCCTACACATTTGTTCTCAATATGCCACAAAATGCAGCTACGGCAATAGACATCTGCGTAATGTATCGACCAGATCAGCCTGCGCTGTCCGCGCAGACAGATCCGGCCGACACATTCCGTCTTAGGGGGAGAGATGTATTGAGTAGTGATTCCTGAAACAGAAAATCCACAGGAGGCGAAAAGTGTCTATCCGGGTAGGCCTGTGTGGCATGCTTAGGCTGATCCATGTCGATACTTTACGCATAGTCCACAATGTTGATTTTCTCACGAGACGGCCTACACATTGATTATTGAAAAGCTACATCCCTGATAGCGTTTTATTAGATTTCGAAATGCGTTTGAGATGTTCACATCCTCTGATCCCTTCTCACATGCAAGCGACATTTGACTGCAAGGACGAACATTGAAAACATTGTGATACAAGGAAAACATGCTCGCAATTCCTCCTTTTTCCACAATATTTAACTTCCAGATAGTTTGCATATTTTTGCCTAGATGCTTTCAAAATCGTCTGCTGCAGATTATTGACGCCGCGTGGAAGCGCGGCGTCAGTATGGAATAGGTTTTAATTTTGTACCATGGGGTGACGTAATCAAAAAGGGAGAAACCCACAGATATTATTGTAAAGAAAAACTCTGTAATATGTTTGAAAAAACAGCCTATATGGTTGAATAAATTGTATAAACTGATTTAAGAAACAACAAGATACAAAATATGTACATCTTTCACAGTTGTTACAAAACTTTAGATACATTTAAATTGTGTTTAATAACTGTTCCCCAACTAATTAGGCTAAGCTTTTTTTATGAGTTGATTTACGGAGTTCACTAGGCTACGCTGTTTTAATTGTTTGGTTTACAAATTTATTGAAAATCTTGTTAACACTCTGGAAGCCGCATTTTTGACTTGAGCATGTTGAAACTTTGTCAGAATGTTTGTCTTATGATATCTAGCCCAAGTTTGAATATAGGTCATGTCGGGTCAAAAACTAGGCCACTAGGCTAAATTGAAGGAAAATCTTGTTAACACTCTGGAAGGCATATTTTAAACTTGAGCATGTTGACACTTTGTCAGAAAGTTTGTCTCGATTATATCTAGGCCAAGTTTGAAACTGGGTCATGTCGGGTCAAAAACTAGGTCACTAGGCCAAATTTAATGAACATCTTGTTAACACTCTGGAAGCCGTATTTTTGGCTTGAGCATGTTGAACATTTGTCAGAATGTTTGTCTTAGTGATATCTTGGCCGAGTTTGAATATAGATCATGTCGGGTCAAAAACTAGGTCAATAGGCCAAATTTAAAGAAAAGCTTGTTAACACTCTGGAAGCCGCATTGTTTACTTGAGCATGTTGAAACTTTCTCAGAAAGTTTGTCTTGATGATATCTAGGCCAAGTTTGATTATTGGTCATGTCCGGTAAAAAAAAAGGAACATCTTGTTAACACTTTGGAAGCCACTTTTTTGGCTTGAGCATGATGAAACTATGTTGGAATGTTTGTCTTAGTAATATCTAGGCTAAGTTTAAATGTAGGTCATGACCGGTCAAAAACTAGGTCACTAGGCCAAATTTAAGGAAAGTCTTATTAACACTTTGGAAGCCACATTTTTAGGTTGAGCATGTTGAAACTTTCTCAGAATGTTTGTCTTAGTGATATCTAGGTAAAGTTCGAATATGGGTCACGTCAGGACAACTAGGTCACTAGGCTAAATTGCAGAACAATCTAGTTAACACTATAGAGATTGCATTTTTGACTTGAGCAGCTTGAAATTTTGTCAGAAAATTTGTCTAGATGATATTGCCATTGGCGCTGAAAGAGTAAAGTCTTATATAACCCATTCTCAGGTGAGCGATTCCAGGGCATCATGGCCCTCTTGTTTCCAATTTATTTCTGTTGTATTACTAAACTTAAAACGTTCCTCCCCATGCAGTTGTTAATTCAGACCATTGTATTCTTGCTATATGTTGACTATACATGAAAACTTTTTCTTTTAATTTCATAAATGCTTAATTTCGATATTAAATATCTTTAAACTTGTTAGAATTGTTTGTATATTTTGTTTATATACTCTCGGTTTTTTTTTATCATACTTCTGCTCAACTGGAAGGAGAATCGACTTCCCTCTCTCCTTCCAAAGCTTGTGTCACACTTAACTTATAACTAGAGGCATTAACACTTAAGTTAATATATGTTAATATTTCAGTATCTATGTTTTTTGTTTGTCTAATTGATCTAGTTTTAAAGCAGATTTAAAATTAAGAAACATCAGCTTGTTTTGTTGCAGTCAATGTTAAGCAAACGGTAAAACAAATAGTTTGAAGACTTAACTCGTCAATTCACGACTAAATTTTACATGCTGAATATCATATAGATCGTAGCATATAAAGTATATACTCCACTCCCTACGTCAAAATGGACCCTTTTTGCTATTGATAACATTTTATTATAGACTATGGTATCCAGGTGAGCAATAAGGAACATCTCGGCCTTCTTGTTTAAGATAAAGGTACATTTGGCCTTCTTTACATCCTGTCCGTTTGCACAGGTTATTTAAATGTTTTGAACTGCATCTGCTTTCCTTTAAGTCATGCCTTAAAAGCATGCGCGGCGTCTTTGATGCTTAGCATCAAAATTCGTCTTGTTCTGTATATGGGAAAGGGTTAAATGTCATATGTTCGGTTAATCAGTAATATTACAGGTGTCACCGTTTCCTTTGGCTTTGCAGCACGTTGACGTCGACAATTCGTGCTATTGAGTAATCGCTAAATATAGATTTTATCTTAGTTCAACATTGTGCACGAGGATAATAAACTGTGTGGACTATATTCATATTCTACATTACTGCAAGTTATTTTTTATTTTTCTTCTTTTCATAGAAACATTTAACTCTATCAGCGCTAAATTTCCTAAAGTAGACTCTTAAATGTTTAAACATTGGGCACCTCCATTTCTTCAGGTAATAAGAGTTTTATGATTATTATATTCACTAAAAAGGCAAATAATGCTGACTTCATGTGAGACAGCTGGTTACGAGCTGACTAACCTGAAACTGTTTGCACAAACCTTACGATTGTCATTGGCGCTGAAAGGATCAATGTTGCATCCATACGGTTTAACCAGGGGCTTCACTGTCCGCCTACATTTAGATAATGTCATTCTTTCTTGTCCAAAGAGGTCGCTAAAATATATTTATTTCTTCGAAATAGAAATTTCCATTTTACGTTGACGTTTTCTATTGCTGTCTCTGTTTTCACTCATAGATAGTCGATGGTAAGTACGACTTCCCTCCGTCCGCTCATATATAGTCGATGGTAAGTACGACTTCCCTCCGACCACTCAGTAAGTACGACTTCCCTCCGACCACTCATAGTTTTGACCTTTTTTATTTGATACTGCAATTTGCATTCGCTTCTAAATCGTATTGGTACGAAAGCTTAGTCTGATATCACGGAGGGTTGTCGTGGGTAGACTGATTCCAAAATGGCCTGTGTCCCGGCTTCCCAACTGTTACACGTAACTGGCATTCGCTTCTAAATCGTATTGGTACGAAAGCTTAGTCTGATATCACGGAGGGTTGTCGTAAATACCACCGAGTTTCTATGATTTCTCTCTCTAGGAAGAGATTTGGCATATTTTCCCAAACATTGGCTGTCAAGTCTAAAGAGAAACTGTAGCAGTTATCTAAGTAGATTTGAACAGCAGCAACTGTTTCCTTTTAGGAACAACTATGATTATAGTCCGCTTTGTGTTGCCCATATACCATTTTAAGTGCTTGCGCTGCCGGTGCATCAAAACGCGTGCTGCAATTAACATGTTTAACATTTCACGTAGTTTTTTAGTAAACTGGAAGATTAATTATTTCACAAAGAAAACAATATTATATATATATTGTTCAGAGAACAGTGTCTCTCCTAATGAAATGAACATTATTCTCATTAATTATTTTCCTTTTGTCAAGAGTTTACATTCCGATCTAGATATACAGTCTACTGATTTTCAAAATGTACGCGAAAGTGAAATTACGAGTATGAACAATTAATAGAGTCTAAAACAGTGTGACAAACGGTGAAAATTGCTAATCATGAGCAATTCCTTTCTTTGCCTCAATGTTTTCAAAAATCGTCCGCCACAGATGCGTAAAATTGCTTCTACAAGTGGTCAGCTTTAAATGACAGTTTTATTGTAGTCAGTTCCATCTACATACGCATCAATTAAGCAAGACTGTTTTGTGCTGTAAAAGTGTCAAGATTCACACGTTTTAGTGTCAAATTTCACGTGTCATAATTTAGGAAAATCAAATCACGATTGCCTGGATGGAGAAGGTTTGAAATACATTAGTTAAATGCTTACCGAGAAACAGACAATAATTGATGCCTGGGCAGCAGCCGTATCTTCAGACGAGCAATTTCTCCTTTTCACATAACGTTTTGTTCAATTACATACCACACTTATAGTTACAGATGTCAAATTCGCTCTTAAATTATTGGGAATTAGAAATTATTATTACTTCATAGGACAAATGTTTCCATCGCATTAGAGTGTCTCATTGTCTTCTGCTACATTTTAGTCTAAAGTCGGCTATTTCAGGGAAAGTCTGAAATGAAAGATATTTTATATAAACAAAAGAAGCACCATGTTTGCAAAATATATACATTGCAAGAAGACATGTAGAGGACAAGAGATCCATTTCCATGAAAACCTAATTCAGAAACGCTCTATTTCCATGAAAACGCTGTATTCGAACGCCAAGTTAGCCCTTACCAACATATGAAAACTCTGCAGCACATATAAGCAAAACTATAGATAACTATCTACTAATAAAAGGTTGTTTTTTTGTAAGATTTGAACACTTTGGGACAAAAAGAGAAATTGCTCATCATAAGCAGTGTCTGTCTTTGCCACAATGTTTTCAAAATCATTCTGCTGTTGAGGGTGTGAGATAGCGTCTGTATAAAGGTAAGGGTTACGGAGTTACAGGGAACATACAACACAACTGTAGCGATTACTTTTAATATCTTTCCTAATGCACTTTTAATAAGCTATGAGAATTTTAAATATGAACTGGAAAAAACGAGCCGCGATGTTAATAGCACAAACAGCAGGCACTTGAAACTTTATCGGCAGTATACGCGTGCATTGCATGTGATTCGCAGACATGGCGCATGTTCTGTGAATTTCCTATATTTTAAACATGTTCTTTCGGGCCAAATTGTTGTCAAATATCTACGTTTAAAGAGCACGAGTGGGCATGTATATACTACAGCTAGCGTTGTTTTGCAAGAAGGTTTTGTGTGTTGGTGTGTTCGTTGAGATTAGTTGGTGGTCTTAACAAGCAATGGTCCACTGTTGTAATCGCCCGCACCCCCTCTGAAGTGTACTAATGAATATCAAATACCTTCACCTTAGCTCTCTTTATGTGAGCCACGCAATTAATACGACAAGCGACTTTACGTCCAATGAAGATAACCTTCCGCCCAATCTTGTCAGCATATACCGCATGGTTCTTAAGTCGTATATCCATCTAGAAACCCGGCTATACTACCAGTTTACTGATTGATTGTAATTTGAATAGTGTACATACTAATGTCCGGTTTTGACGTCTTGAAACACGGCTATACTTCCTGTTTACTGATTAATTTAACTCGTTTAAATTTAAATTCTAATGTCCGATATTGCTTGACGTGATTTATTTGAAATGTAATATCACTCAGTTACTATGTTGTAACATTATCATTATGAGTAAGTTCTTCGTTTGCCAGTGTGTTCAAAAGTTGCCTGCTGCAGATGCATCAAAATGCGTCTGAAAGTGGGAAAGTAAGGGTTAAATAAAGTTTTAGTAAACGAAAGGTGTCTTTTAAATGAAGCGGTCAACCAAGTCGCTGGCTTCCTTTGTTCTACGAAATTCAAAGAAGGACTTGTCGTTTGGTTCAATTTGTTCGTGAAGGGTTGTCAAGTAAGTGTGATTGGCAACGCGTTTCTGGCACCATAAACTTCTCAGAATTAGCTTTGAACTGTCTTTATACCTACTTGATTTGATATACTAGTACTCACCCCCTCCGTTTATACAGAAGCGTGTCAGAGAATCTTCGACTTTAACCCTTTGACGGCTGAAACCTATTGTGTGAAGCATGTGTCACTAGTATAGATCACGGCCAATCGGCACATCTGCGCCATCTGACCAGGCACTTTCGTTCCTGCTGACAGCTCAACTTTACGTATTGTATCTTGATATTCCTAGCATTGGCTATTGACTTCTTCCAAATGCAAAACTGGAAAAGTCTATCTTTAGTGTTCAGCATTAAAAATAGTTAAACTTGGGATTGTATGTTAATATTGCAGACCTGTGTAACATAAAGTTGCCCGCGTCACTCACCCTATACAAGTGAAGTTGAGCCAGTATACACATTGACCAGTGTTTCCGTTTAGAAAGTCTCCACAGTGATGAAGAGATAGGTATATTTAAGTGACTTGTTTTGTTGTGACGCGACTCAAGTGTCTCCCGATTGTGACCCGACATAAACGTGAAGTGGTTCCCGATAGTGTGTCAAGGTCGACTGATTCATCCTGTTCTTTGATGGGCATCAGCTCAATGAAAATCGTCGCACTTTGATTCAGTGTGAGTTGTTGTTTATTTAACCCTTATTCTTTTGTATGGAATATAAAACTGTATTCGATTATCATGATATGTGCGTACGTACGAGAATACATATAGGGCCGAGACCGGCATGCACATTCACACATTCTCATTTGGTATCTGTTAGTTGCTACATATGTGATAACTTCTTTCCTGTCATATACGACGTTTGAAAACAATGCAGCAAGATCAACACTTTCGTGTAGTCCAATTTTGGTCTTCATTTTCGCTATAAAATTATCAATATTTTGCATTGCGTACTCTATACAGAGCATATAAATAGATATGAATAACACTGCTATTAGAGTTATAAGGATAATCGGACGTACTGTAGGAATTCGAAAGGAGAAAAACTAAGTAATTTCATGGCGGCAATCTCGCCCTTGCACTCTTTGCTCATAACAATAACATACCGAATATAGTCCTGAGCGTCAATATACATTTAAACAAGTTTTGTTTAGTAATACTGCTGGTCGGTATTCTAATGGACTATTGATACAGATTGTATAACATTAGCAAATTCAAGTTATACACATAAATGACAAATTGTGAACTTACACAATTTTGCGTGCGTTGTTTTAGAAAGTATTTTGCCGCTTCGACGTCAACTTGCGTAAACTATAATTTATCATGACACGAGAGTCTGAAACCCCGGCGGCAATAGGGCTGACAGTCCAATATGTGAACAGATGATATGGTACTGGCTCCTTTAAGAGTTTGGTAGAATGGTTTTACTCAGTACCGAATGGGTGGTATTAAATAGCTTATTGGAAACGAAAATATGCAATTGAACTTTCGCTCAAACACTTAAAGAAAAAATCCCAGTTCTTGTTACAGATAGTATTACGCAGTGAAAGTTTTAAAGGGTTTGCCTTTGATTGTTACAAGGATTACCCGTCAACCTATTCGAACCACCATTCATCTAAATGCGATTTTTTTCCGCCGTCACTTATTAACATGTATCCGTATGCTACGTTAAAAGCATATTACTGAACAGTTTGAGGACCCGAAAGTCCTTACAATTAGCGAATATTTATGAGTATGGAATATATAATCAACCGTGTTAGTGATTTATATAATAAGCCTTATTCCCCTGGTATCCATCTATTTGTATCATCATGAGTGATTCTATCAAATTACCACATTGGTAAAGACTTGCTTTTGCTATAAGTACTGTATCATGGGTAACGAACAGTGTTGACAATGACTAGAATGTCCGAATGCACAGGCTGATCATTGTATTCATTACATGCAAATGTTATTTTTCACTCCTAAGCGTGTCTCATACTCCTGTCCATATGTCTTCTCTGAGTTTCTTTTCGTCCGAGGAGATTTACTGCATGTAAATTGTACCACTGTAAATAATATGTTGATCCCATCTATGGAAATATCAATACATTTTGAAATACAGTCGCAGTTCGTTGATCAATGTTGATATACAGTGAACTCATGGAAACCTTTGTCGACGATAACTCGAATAGTCGTATATCTCGTGAACTATTTCATGAAAAGTATGTCTCTGGAAAACAGTATCTCGGCCGTTCTGATTTCTCATACCAGCAACAAGAACTCCACATGCGCAGGAAATTATCACTAGTTTGAATTACAAAGCTGACAATATATATATGTAGTTAATGTTAGTCCAGCAACACTGGTACACATCGATAACTGGGTCCCGTTCGACTTTCGAGTAATCGTGGTATCTTAATACTATTTTCATAACAGTATGAACTTATTTGCTGTAACTGCAATGCTGTAAAGCCAGTGCCTACTAGAAAACACATGTCTGTGTTTCTCACGCCTAGATTTCTACTCGCACGAACTATTATTGCATAGTATTAGATGTAACATATCTAACGTGCATACGCAGGTCGTTTAGTTTGTTCACCTCTTTTATCGTACTCCTTATAGGAGACTCGCACGGTGTAACACAGGGTTCGTTGCTCTGTCAGTACTGCTTGATACTCTTATTATTCGGGAAAAAACATCATCATCAAAATCACATCATAAGCAAATCATAACAACCATGGAACTGTAATTTTTTGTGTAGGGGGGGATCCATGAACCACTGTTTATCTGCCATGCTTAATGGAAACGAATATTGTTAGGCTTCCCACACGCATAGGCACTTTAACAAATCCGAAGCAGACGACTATTGAAAATATTGCAGCAAAAATAAAAATAGATCATGATGATAAATATCTCTTCAAAAAAGAGTTTGCAAAACGCCCGTTCGATATGTTTATTTGAAAATGAAGAGGATTCGGTACATTTTAAACTATGAAGACATAACATTCCTTACATTGGGAATTGTCTCTTCATATATGTTACAGTGACGGTTACTGCAATGTATTAAACTGCACGTTTTAGCACTCTATACTTTGTCAGACAATTGACCATTTGAGCACTGTGCACTTTCTATTTGAAGTTCTCATTTGAGCACTGAATGATCACTGTATACCCTCTATATACATTGATGTTTAACCATTTCCCACAAACAACAAATATGCAGCAGACGTTTTTGAAAACATACCCCAAAAGAATTGGAAACTCCCTTTAAAGGTACAATAATTGAATAAAGTTGAAAACATGGTGACAAAGGGAGAAATTGCTCGTTTTGAGCAATTCCTTCTTTAGTCGCTATGTTTTCAAAAAGCCGTCTGATGCAGAGGCGTCAGAAAGCTATATGAGGTAAAGGGTTAAGCTCTGTCTACATTCCTTTTAAGTTGATCGCTTAAGCAATGTACGTGTTATCTATGTCAATCACTATGTAAGCACTATGTAAGCACTCTGTAATATTTGACACTTTACGTTGGTTTCGTTAGATATTTTGAAGAAGAGTTTAATAATAGCCTTACCAATTCCAGTATGCAGACATGATTGTATGCTTGTGTTTCAGACGACTTTTGACAACATTGTGGCAAAGGGAGAAATTGGTCATAACTCTATCCAATTAACATACGTTCGTGTTTCCATAGTTTAATCCAGAAAGTTCCAATGTCATCTACTGTATAATCCGTGTATGTGAAACAAGATAAATCGGTCAATGATGGAACACACATGTTCTATCATCTAATATTTGTTTCTGTATTATGTTTTACTTGTTTTTATTTACCTACATCCGAAATACATTGATGCATTTTGCACGATGCGCACCTACGCATTGTGTGATATATTGACATGTAAAGCGCCATTCCAACTGTCTGCTTTGATCAGAGTCCCGTCAGGCAAAAACAACCTGATGTAATAAATCGAAGAGAGAGGACAATGCTCGCTTTGTTTAAACAGAGCGTGTTGAACATTTCACTTTGTACATTGACTTCTTCATCAGACGACTTGTAAAAACCTTGTGATATGATAATTATTCCAATTTACCTTAGATAACTACTTTTTTCTCCAGCATATCATCAACGCAGACGACTTTTAAAATTTCACACTATGAGCCGTCCCACGAGAAAACCAACATTGTCAACTCCGCGTAAAGTATCGACCCGGATCAGCATAAGCATGCCGCCCAAGCTTACCCGAACAGGCACTTTTCGCCTCCTATGGATTTGCTGTTTCTCTATACCTCTATCCCCTTGAGACTGAACATGTCGGCCCGGATTAGCCTGCGCGGACTGTGCCGGCTGATCTGGTTCGATACATTACGCGGAGGCCATACTGCTAGTGTTCTCGTGAAACAGCTCATATCACAAGTATACTGTTCAGGATGTCAGCTGATAATGTACATTGTATACATAGATCTAGTCAGATATACTTCAGGTGTGTTGGACGGTTTGTTTCTGACTTGGTTGTATGTTTTGAATGCACACACCTTTAACGAAAGCGAAATGAGGTCAAAACGACATGTGGTAATTTCTCTTCATGATAATCTTTATTGGCAAAGTGCCTCTGGTGTAATACCTATAGAAGAGAAACAAGGAAAGAGTTGAGTTTACTTCATAGACATATATTGCCATAAAGTATAACGTAGAACGTTCTACAATACCTCTAACCTACTTAGATAAGTGTTTTACTTTTTGTGTCATTACCGTCAATGCTAGTGTTAACTATTTCCCAAATACAACAATTCTGAAGCAGGCGACAAAAAAAAGCCTATTCCCACATATTACAAATCTACAGCAGACGACTTTGAAAACATTTAATCGAAAATATAAAAAATCTTTGCAAACGAAAGTATGATAATGGAATACAGATGAAAACAGTGTGGCAAAAGGAGAAATTGCTCATAATTCATACAATCAGTATAATAACCCCTAATCTTTCTTAAATGTGTATGAACTAATCTTTCGCTTTTGTATTTGAAAGTCATGTACCACATGATACGTATATGATGTTTAAAGTTGTGTACAACATGATACGTTTATGATGTTTAATGTCGTGTACCACATAATACGTATATGATGTTTAAAGTCATGTACAACATGATACGTTTATGATGTTTAAAGTCATGTACCACATGATACGTATTTGATGTTTACAGTTGTGTACAACATGATACGTATATAATGTTTAAAGCCGTGTACCACATGATACGTATTTGATGTTTCAAGTCGTGTACCACATGATACGTATATGATGTTTAAAGTCATGTACCACATGATACGTATATGATGTTTAAAGTCGTGTATCACATGCTACGTATATGATGTTTAAAGTCGTGTACCACATAATACGTATATGGTGTTTAAAGTCATGTACCACATGATACGTATATGATGTTTAGGCATGTACCACATTATACGTATATGATGTTTCAAGTCATGTACCACATGATACGTATTTGATGTTTAAAGTTGTGTACAACATGATACGTATATGATGTTTAAAGTCGTGTATCACATGATACGTATATGATGTTTCAAGTCATGTACCACATGATACGTATTTGATGTTTAAAGTTGTGTACAACATGATACGTATATGATGTTTAAAGACGTGTACCACATAATACGTATTTGATGTTTCAAGTCATGTACCACATGATACGTATTTGATGTTTAAAGTCGTGTACCACATAATACGTATTTGATGTTTCAAGTCATGTACCACATGATACGTATATGATGTTTAAAGTCGTGTACCACATGATACGTATATGATGTTTAAAGTTGTGTATCACATGATACGTATATGATGTTTAAAGTCGTGTGCCACATGATACGTATATGATGTTTCAAGTCATGTACCACATGATACGTATTTGATGTTTAAAGTTGTGTACAACATGATACGTATATGATGTTTAAAGTCGTGTATCACATGATACGTATATGATGTTTCAAGTCATGTACCACATGATACGTATTTGATGTTTAAAGTTGTGTACAACATGATACGTATATGATGTTTAAAGACGTGTACCACATAATACGTATTTGATGTTTCAAGTCATGTACCACATGATACGTATTTGATGTTTAAAGTCGTGTACCACATAATACGTATTTGATGTTTCAAGTCATGTACCACATGATACGTATATGATGTTTAAAGTCGTGTACCACATGATACGTATATGATGTTTAAAGTTGTGTATCACATGATACGTATATGATGTTTAAAGTCGTGTGCCACATGATACGTATATGATGTTTCAAGTCATGTACCACATGATACGTATTTGATGTTTCAAGTCATGTACCACATGATACGTATTTGATGTTTAAAGTTGTGTACAACATGATACGTATATGATGTTTAAAGTTGTGTATCACATGATACGTATATGATGTTTAAAGTCGTGTACCACATGATACGTAAATGATGTTTAAAGTCGTGTATGATACGTATATGATGTTTAAAGTCATGTACCACATGATACGTATATGATGTTTAAAGTCATGTACAACATGATACGTAAATGATGTTTAAAGTCGTGTACCACATGATACGTAAATGATGTTTAAAGTCGTGTATGATACGTATATGATGTTTAAAGTCATGTACAACATGATACGTATTTAATGTTTAAAGTTGTGTATGATACGTATATGATGTTTAAAGTCATGTACCACATGATACGTATATGATGGTTAAAGTCATGTACAACATGATACGTAAATGATGTTTAAAGTCGTGTATGATACGTATATGATGTTTAAAGTCATGTACCACATGATACGTATATGATGTTTAAAGTCATGTACAACATGATACGTTTATGATGTTTAAAGTTGTTTAAAGTCGTGTATGATACGTATATGATGTTTAAAGTCATGTACCACATGATACGTATATGAAGTTTAAAGTCGTGTATCACACGATACGAATATGATGTTTAAAGTCGTGTCCAGCAGGCGTGATAAGGGTTAAATCTGTCCCTGATACAGGCGACTTGTTGAGCCTCTCGTTATTGATAAACGGTGTACGATAAACAGTGTACGAAAAGAAAACTTTAATAATTCAATTGTCAATATCACGCATCTTACAATGGTTCTAGTGTCGGTTGCAGTATGATACCATTTGCATTAATTCAGAATGATAAGGTTTGATTGGATATTTTGAGCTCAGCATACTTTCTATAATTAACATGTTAGCACTGTTTTCTTTATCTGCTTATTTTATTGATACTGTTACCATCTTTCCTAACTGACCATCTGAGAATGATATATTACCGACTTTGTTTATTGGTCGTAAGATCACTGTATACGGGGCAATATAAATTGTCAATCGAAGCAATGTTTATTGACCATTTGATCAATGTATTCAATTAACATTAACTGACAATTTGAGCGCAGGATTCGTACCACATTAACTGACAATTTGAGAATTTAATATCTTCTATATATAAGCTGATACTAGTGACATTGGAGCAATGTCTACTTTATACATTAATTGTACACCATGTTTCATTTGAACACAATATTCTTTCTAGACTAGTTGTCCATTTGAGCCGTTTGAACCCTGGTTGCTATGTACCTCAATCGGTTTTTTCCATTTTGAATTCATGTGACGAGTTTAATATGAAGGAATGCAGCACGTTATTTTGTGTTGCTTTTATTGTGTGTTTTCAACACAGTTTGAAACCACGACTTTCGATCTTTTTCTTGATATGTTATGAATTACAGAATATACTATTATAGATAAACTCATTTTATAATCCACCACGTTACTGTATAAACAACTTCTTCCCATGTCTTAACTGAATTAGCATTCAAAGAAATTCAATCCGTGAGTAGATACTTTTAGTGATTCTGTCGGAAGCTAGATTCGATATCTTAACAAATATAAGTGACCATTAAATGGATGCACTTGTAAGACTGTTCGAATCACCAGATCCTGGACTATGTGCATACACTGTACCTGTGTCTGACGATGCTGGGTAGTATTACATATTTGTTCAGTGAATACTGAATTGTCTGCTGCAGATTTGCTGTATGAGGGAAAGGATTACGGATCTTTTTTCTCGCCGCGATCTTTAACGAGACCTGATCAAAGGAAGGCTATATGGTCCATTTGAGTTCCTCTGATAATATTTGTTAACTTTTACATAAACAGCTACGGTTTCTTGAAAATGAAAGATAAGCGTTTTTGAAGATCACAAGACCACGCGCATCGTTATAAGCTTGCTATCACGTGAAATGAGCATTTTTGTTTGGAGAAAATCATTCTCATGTAGGTGATGAAGAACAGCAATCACTTTCAAAACACGGATGTTGACATGTGTATCTCGTTTCATAATAAGCTAGTGTTAGATATAGTTTGCCAATCTGTCAGGAACCTACTTGCAGATCTATCGAAAAGACTGCTCATCACATTCTTTATTGTACCAAGTACAATAGTACGACTTCAATTCCTGTCGAACCTTCAATGTCCAGCCACCATAAACAACTTATTAGCAAAGATGTCCATAACTTCATAATAGCATCAAACCGTGTTTTATAAATGACGATACACCGACCTGACTTAACTACCGATCTAGTTCTACTGTCTGTTAAGTCTGCACATTCTTATTTATAATTTATTATCTATCTTATTTTTTGTTAATCTAATACAGTTTTAGAATTTAGTTACTCGTTTTAAAGATCTGTTTCGACCTTATTATTGATAGTTTTAGTTTCTTAGAACCGTTGTCGCAATGGTGTCAACATGATATTTACATGTTATATCAGTTTGAGAACATTATGTTTTACATGGAGAAGTAACTTGTTGTCTAATCCATGCTGATAAATTAATAAATAGTATGTATATATAAATTGAAGATGGCTATTTTAAATTCATGTGAATACAATTGTGTTTAAACTAACCTGTCACGAACCCAGAATTGTTTTATTATGCTGTTTGAAGTGATTCTGTATAATTTATACTTAAAAGGCAATCTTCATGTTTGTGCTGAACTTCAGATTATAGATATTGTAGTCAAAGTTTTAAAACTGTTCAAAGGTTGTCTTGAAATATTATAATAATATTTCTGAGATAAAATAAGAGTAATAAATTCTCTTTTCAGTACAATAAACATCTAATTATTGATCGGTTATGCTTCATTTTTACTTGGTAGACATACCAAGTAAGCCAAATTGTGTACATGTTCATGACTTTCAATTGACTGTTTTTCAACATTTACTGCCAAAATAGTTTTGAAAAATGTATAACTTACTTTGTTGTCACTAATAGCAATATTTGCAAAAGTTTCAACGTTTCAAAATATTGATATCCATCTAGTATTTAGCACCTTTAAAGAACGAAATAGACACGTAAAATCATTAACTGCCTTTGCGACCAGTTAGCTCAGCCTGCTTTAATTCATTTGTATAATCATTTAAATTCTGCTAGAAAGCAATAGGTATCATAGGTAATATCTATTTATAATCAGTTAGACATGAACATTTCCATGAAGCTCAAAACTCAAAAACTGCACTAAACCGTTAAGATTAAACTCTTAAACAATATCAAAAGAAGGTTCACAAATAACGGAAACTTGTTGGCACCACACGATATCAAAACAGTAACTCATCGTTCGCACGGTCATTTTATCTTACATAAAAGAGAGATTTCCTTAAAAAACCATAAACATATAACTCGTAAATTTGTTTTAGCTCGTTGCAAAAGTTTTATTCAGATTGTTCCCTTTCCCACTTGTAGACGAATGTTGACGCATCTTTAACAGACGGATTATATAAACACTGGCAAAGGAGAAATTTATCGTTATAAACAATTTCCCCTTTTGTAGCATTGATTTCAATTATATTCATTAACTATAAAACTTCATTCGAAGAGGTTTTCCATATTATTGCTGATATGTTTACAAAGTCGTCTGCTGCAGATTTGTTGAAAGTGGGCGAGGAGTTTATAGTAAGGATGTCTAAACTGTATGACATAACTTTTGAGAATGTTAGCTGCCACTGATTGTCGTTGGTCGTCGCATTGGTCTGTTGCTAGATGTCACGAGTGTTTCGTTGGCTATCTTGAGTTGTACTGACATCTAAAGAGATCTAACAAGTCCCCGTGATTTATGAACATGTAGGACAGTTATCCGGCTTTTGTCAATCATTTGCGGAGATAGGCATTGGGAAAATAGTTTGCCATATAGACAACGTTTGCGAAAATAATGCCAATGAAAATTATCCGATTTATTTCGATTTCCTGGCATCATAAAACTAGAATACTTTGAGGTAAAATGAGACGATATTCATTTCTCATTATTCACAATGTTTTCTATTCCATTCCTTGGTTAAACAGTATACGTTGTATGCGGAGTCCGTTTATCTATGAAGATAGCCATAATTCAATTGTATTTTCCAGTACATGCTAATGTCAAGTGCGTTGTACTGATTGCACTCAAGACAGACTAATTGATTTACAGTGCAAATGATGCAACAGCTATAGGTGCAAGCGTGTTTGCAGAAATAGCAAATTAATACGCACTGAATTGTAACCTACTAGTCTATGAATAGCAAAATCGAAAACAAACAATGCTCCAGTAAAACGGGTTGCTATACTAGTAGTATCCGGTATATATGTATGTATGCATCTAAGACGAACAGCTACATTACAAACTTATGCATACATGTTTGTAAATGAAGTATTTAGCCCAATATGAATACAAACTACAACATAACGTAGTGGTTAGAGCCTAAAAGACAGAGGACAGAATTCAATGCCCTGTAGGAGCATACCAAAAACTTAAAATAGTATATGAGCCGTTCCACGAAAACAAAAACATTATGGACTTTGCTTACAGTATCTATCCGGACCAGCCTAAGCATGCCGCGCAGGCTAACCCAGCAGACACTTTTCGACTCCTGTGGATTTTCTGTTTCAGGAATCAATACTCTATATCTATATCCCCCTGAGACGAAGAGTGTGGGCTGGATTAGCCTGCGCGAATTGGGCATGCTGATCTGGGTCGATACATTACCCGGAGTCCATAATGTTGGTTTTCTCGTGGAACGGCTCATATAGAGTAGTGCCGGTTTTATTTTATACCTACGGGCTCCGGTTTGCGGAAGAAAGCATAACGATTGACATTAGTGATTCACTCACCGATAACACCGTAAGTAACACAGGGAACGCATTGATGTACTTAAAGAACTGTTGAAAGTGCCGTTAATCACGATTAGTTTCTGCAATATTTGCCGCCGTGAAATGACCGAACATTTGTCATGAAATTGCGTTAAACCCCAACTAATCAATCAATCAATCAATCAATAATGTTTATTTCCAGAAAATTTCACATGCATTATGGGGGTTTGACATTTGACGCCTCTGCAAACATACGATCGCACGGGTAAAACTGAAAAAGAGAAATTGTTATATAAAATAAGTACGAATAGATGTATTTAACATGTGTTCAGATAGCACACAGACTAATTAGCATCACTTACATATTAAGCGAAAGGACGACCTTCTAATTATTTATTAATGCCGAATGATAATGGTGTAACGTATCCGAACTAATTTGCAGACGACAGCAAAAACTCTTTGCTTTGTACTCGCGACGACACCACCGGAAAATTGATTATCCACTTATCTGAAACAGAACACTTTAAAAGCCTTAACATCAGATGACGTTTGAAAACAATATTGTATTCTCGAAATGTCTATTTCCATCTCTGTATTAAAATAGTTCTCCCATGTCCAATTATGTGTACGCAGTTTGCCTCAGATATGCTGAAAGCAGAGTAAAGATAACGTTATATCTGCCTTTGTATCACATATCTTGAGAGTAAAGATAACATTATATCTGCCCTTGTATCACATAATCTTCAAGAAAGACAACAATTCATGTCGATCCAACTACTGCCCTATCAGGTCTAATACAACTCTGTCCCTTGCAAAACTCTAACTCTTGAGCAACTCATGTTTCCTTTTCGTCGCTTACCATATCCTCCCAGGCAGTCAACATGGTTTCCACTTGCGACATTCCTGTGACACACATAGTATTAACACCATCAATAATCTAGGGCGAAAAAATTGATAACAACCGTCAGATTGACGCCATTATTTTAGATTTCTCTAACGTCGCTGGTACGGTTCTTCATTTCGACTTCTACACACAAAGCTATCTAATTGCGTAGTACGAAGAAACATCCAGTCCTGGATAGAAGAAGATCCGCCAACACGAACTTAGCAGGTTGTCATGGAAGATTCCAGTTCAAAATCCTCACCAGCCTCTTCCTGCCTGGCCTATAACAGTGCCTTTGACCTACTTCTCTTCCTTGCCTGAACGTATGCCCTACCATCCAATATCAAATTCACAGTCCGCCTGTTTGCTGAAGACTGTTATATCAAGTGAAGGCATTCGTTATTTTCAAGAGCCAAGTACAGTTGCACTACAAGTCCAACGATCTATCTCGCAAAGCTCAAATTGATAACATAATAAAGAAAGCAAATGATACTATCTCATGTATCAGACGAGACAAATGTTACTGTTTCCATCTGTCAGGGTCAGTGTGTTTACAACGTATGTTCGTCCAACTATGGAGTATGCCGCCTTTTCCTAATCCCCACATTCGAAAGACACAGTGAACGACTTGAAATGGTCAAACCGACGAACTGATTCATTCGTTAAGAATGACCAAGTCCGAACTAGCAGTGTCATCAACATGTTACAAGACATAAAAGGTATATTACCAGAGCTGATTTGATATTCAACAGAGGGCATGGTTTTGTTGTTTTCGAGCCAGATCTACCACTTCGCGCATCCAAGTCCTTCAGAGGCTAAATTATTGCTCACACTTCCGTCTACCAAGTTTCTTTTCAGTCTCCACTGATTTAGTCTCAATCTAAATCAAGCTGCTGTCCTGGTCCTGGTCAACCCTAATAACAACTTAAGGAGTTGAGATGTACGTTCAGGTAAGTGTGTATAGAGAGACTTTTATTCTCTAAAAAGTCAGTTTTGCATGCAACGGATGTATAATATAACACTTTCAACAAATTGCGACTATACTCTGTATGTATAGTTTATTTATTTAAATTACAAACATGACAAAAATAAAACTTACAAATTACAGGCGATAACTGAAGATGACGACTTCCACATACGATAACGGTTTACTTTCATAATTTGCCCACCGAAAAAGTCTATTTTGAAGCTAATAGACTTTTAGAGATTTTTCAAGCTGAAATGGTACCTTTATATGTGAACTTTATATGGTCAGTATATGCAGAGACTTATCCGTTAAACTAACACACTCTTTACTCAGAGTTATATATATCCTTTCCCACATGCAACATCTCTGCAGCAGACGTCTTTAAACATATTGAACATTCTTAGCAATGAAAGTATAATAACTGTATATAAGTGAAAACATTTTGGCTCATTATGAGCAATTTCTCTTTTTTGCCTCAATGTTTTCAAAAGTCGTCTGCTGAAGCTTCATCAACATGCGTATACACGTGGGAAAGGGTTAATAATATGAAGACATTTGAAGAGGATTAAATAGAAGGTTTGCGTTGATTTTCGTTCTAAGAGAGGTTCTGCTTATTTTTTGTAACATTGTATACTTCATACCTTGCTATTGTTTATCTCAAAATCTTGCTTAACCCTTTCCCTCATACAACAATTCTGCAGCAGACGACTTTGAACGTATTTTGTCAAAACATAGAAAATCTCCATAATTGAATGGATAACCTATGACAAAAAGTGGTAAACATTGTGGCAAAAGGAGAAATTGCACGTTTTGTGTAATTTCTACTTTTGTCACTATGTTTTCAAAAAGCCGTCTGCTGCAGAGGCGTCAGAAAGCGTCTATATGAGGAAAAGTGTTAATGACAATTAACTCATCCGATGAGCATGTCAATTCGTTCTCTAATAAACCACGCGGCTGTCCTAATGAGAAATGAGCTATATACTTACCCCTTAGTGCAGTCAGCTCTCACGCACACACATGTAGTATTCATTACTATATAAAATCTCTATAATTGAATGGATAACCTATGACTAAAAATAGAAAACATAGTGGCAAAAGGAGAAATTGCTCGTTTTGAGCAATTTCTTCTTTTGTCACTATGTTTTCAAAAAGCCGTCTGCTGCAGTTCTTGTCATATTCAATCACTTTCACGTATTTCATATTAAGATCCTGAAGACTATGCGTTAATGAGAAAGTTCTGCTAACCGAGCATGGTTTAAGATAGAGTAAAAAGTATTGAGAACAATTGATACTTTACCTTTAAATGAGTTACATGTATATTCATTTTGCAAATGTTGTCTGCTACAGGGAATACAGATATTTAACCAATTATATGACTATGTCTAATCGCAAAGTTTTCCTTGAGAGGAGAAATTGCACTGATTGGAATGAGACATATGATCAGCTAGTGCTCACTTGTGTACTTCATTTATAGTTGAATGGCCTTGTCAATGCCATATTGTTGTTGTTTATTTATTTTAAATCACATCAAACGAGCGATGCCTGCAGTGTCAATCATATAGGTTTTAGCCGAACATAAAAAGCATTAAAGTTATTTAACATGCATCAGGCTATCCTGCGTAAATACATCAAGGCCCATAGACAATAAAGTCAGTTTTCCAGAGGAGAAGAGAGAAACGCTCGCTAGAAACTAAGGGTAATATGAAATAATGTAGGTACAAATTGTTACTGATTCCCCTGGGTTAATATCTGAATTAACATGACAGTCTTTATCAAAGAAACACTTAAGACTAATTATTCAATTTTTACGGAAACATGCTTTTTCGAAAGATATACTACTGTATTCTGTACGTGTATATATTTCCCTTGCCTGTTAGTACTAATTATCTAGGACGGTACTGATTGTGAAAGTGGGACATCTGAAATATTTATTATTCTCCATCTTTTTTTCATTTCCGACGTCATGGCTACACAGGTTTGTAGAAGCTTAACCCTTTCCATCATACAGACGCACGTTGACGCCTCTGCAGCAGACAACTTTTGAAACATGTTGACAAAAGAATAAATTGCTCATGTTGAGCAATTTCTCCTTTTGCAACCATGTTTTCAACTTTATTCCATGATAATACATTCATTTACAATGATTTTCAAGATTTTGCAAAGACGTTATCAAAGTCGTCTGCTGCAGATTTGTTGTATGTGGGTAGGGGTTATTGTACAGTGAACTCGTGATATCTCGACCATGTGCTATTTCGAATATATCATTTAACTCGAACATGTGCTATTTCGAATATATCATTTAACTCGAACATGTGCTATTTCGAATATATCATTTAACTCGAACATGTGCTATTTCGAATATATCATTTAACTCGAACATGTGCTATTTCGAATATATCATTTAACTCGAACCAATTCATTGAATATCTATCTTTGGAAACGGCGTAGCACCAGTTTTGATTGCTGGTAACTTATCCAGGAAACTCTGTGATATAGTTGCAAAATTGTTGAAGGCGAGTTAAATACGAACAAATAATATCATACACAGGATCAGACAATTACAGTGGATTACTCGTACTAGAAATGAGAGAAAACATAATTATGAGGTATTTGTAGACGAGATACATGCTATACCAGATAATGGCAGATATCGGTAAAATAGTTATTCTATTCTGTTGTATTGTGTTCCCTAACAAAAATATTGTTTCAGATATAATATGTGAAAGAAAGCATCAAAGTATAGAAGAGGCCGCGGTTACGAAGGATCTTTGAATTAACCCTTTTCCACATGCAAACGCAATTGTGGCAAACAAACAATCATTCATAATAAGCACTTTCTTCTTTTGCCACAATATTAACAACACTAGTCACAATTATATGAATATTTCCTTTGTTTATGCTCAGATATTTACAATATGAGCCGTCCCACGAGATAACCAACATTGTAGAATCTGCGTAAAGTATCGACCCGGATCAGGTTAAGCATACCGCGCAGGCTAACCCTGACAGACAGTTTTCGCCTCCTATGGATTTTCAGTTTCAGGATACATTACTCTATATCTCTATCCCCCTGAGACGGAATGTGTCGGCCCGGATTAGCCTGCGCAGATTGCGCAGGGCTGTTTTGGTCGATACATAACGCAGAGTCCATAATGTTGGTTTTCTCGCGGAACGGCTCATATCGTCTGTTGTGTTTTTGTATGTGAGAAATGGTGAGAGGGGTTAAATGTGTTTTTATATGTGAGAAATTGGGAGAGGGGTTACATGTGTTTTTGTATGTGAGAAATGGGGAGAGGGGTTAAATGTGTTTTTGTATGTGAGAAATGGGGAGAGGGGTTAAATGTGTTTTTGTATGTGAGAAATGGGGAGAGGGGTTAAATGTGTTTTTGTATGTGAGAAATGGGGAGAGGGGTTAAATGTGTTTTTGTATGTGAGAAATGGGGAGAGGGGTTAAATGTGTTTTTGTATGTGAGAAATGGGGAGAGGGGTTAAATGTGTTTTTGTATGTGAGAAATGGGGAGAGGGGTTAAATGTGTTTTTGTATGTGAGAAATGGGGAGAGGGGTTAAATGTGTTTTTGTATGTGAGAAATGGTGAGAGGGGTTAAATGTGTTTTTGTATGTGAGAAATGGGGAGAGGGGTTAAATGTGTTTTTGTATGTGGGAAATGGGGAGAGGGGTTAAATGTGTTTTTGTATGTGAGAAATGGGGAGAGGGGTTAAATGTGTTTTTGTATGTGAGAAATGGGGAGAGGGGTTAAATGTGTTTTTGTATGTGAGAAATGGGGAGAGGGGTTACATGTGTTTTTGTATGTGGGAAATGGGGAGAGGGGTTAAATGTGTTTTTGTATGTGGGAAATGGGGAGAGGGGTTACATGTGTTTTTGTATGTGGGAAATGGGGAGAGGGGTTACATGTGTTTTTGTATGTGGGAAATGGGGAGAGGGGTTAAATGTGTTTTTGTATGTGAGAAATGGGGAGAGGGGTTAAATGTGTTTTTGTATGTGGGAAATGGGTAGAGGGGTTAAATGTGTTTTTGTATGTGGGAAATGGGGAGAGGTGTTAAATGTGTTTTTGCCATCAATTCTGGTAACCACAACCCGTCCAACTTTTAACATACGATTTCATTCATTAATTTTGACATCGTCATGTTTGATTACAAACATAACATGAATAGTACATAATGACTTTCTCCGAACGCCGTCCCACGAGATAACCAACATTGTAGAATCTGCGTAAAGTATCGACCCGGATCAGCTTAAGCATACCGTGCAGGCTAACCCTGACAGACAGTTTTCGCCTCCTATGGATTTTCAGTTTCAGGATACATTACTCTATATCTCTATCCCCCTGAGACGGAATGTGTCGGCCCGGATTAGCCTGCGCAGATTGCGCAGGGCTGTTTTGGTCGATACATAACGCAGAGTCCATAATGTTGGTTTTCTCGCGGAACGGCTCATATCGTCTGTTGTGTTTTTGTATGTGAGAAATGGTGAGAGGGGTTAAATGTGTTTTTATATGTGAGAAATTGGGAGAGGGGTTAAATGTGTTTTTGTATGTGAGAAATGGTGAGAGGGGTTAAATGTGTTTTTGTATGTGAGAAATGGGGAGAGGGGTTAAATGTGTTTTTGTATGTGGGAAATGGTGAGAGGGGTTAAATGTGTTTTTGTATGTGAGAAATGGTGAGAGGGGTTAAATGTGTTTTTATATGTGAGAAATTGGGAGAGGGGTTAAATGTGTTTTTGTATGTGGGAAATGGTGAGAGGGGTTAAATGTGTTTTTGTATGTGAGAAATGGGGAGAGGGGTTAAATGTGTTTTTGTATGTGAGAAATGGGGAGAGGGGTTAAATGTGTTTTTGTATGTGAGAAATGGGGAGAGGGGTTAAATGTGTTTTTGTATGTGAGAAATGGTGAGAGGGGTTAAATGTGTTTTTGTATGTGAGAAATGGGGAGAGGGGTTAAATGTGTTTTTATATGTGAGAAATTGGGAGAGGGGTTAAATGTGTTTTTGTATGTGGGAAATGGGGAGAGGGGTTAAATGTGTTTTTGTATGTGGGAAATGGGGAGAGGGGTTAAATGTGTTTTTGTATGTGGGAAATGGGGAGAGGGGTTAAATGTGTTTTTGTATGTGAGAAATGGGGTGAGGGGTTAAATGTGTTTTTGTATGTGGGAAATGGGGAGAGGGGTTAAATGTGTTTTTGTATGTGGGAAATGGGGAGAGGGGTTAAATGTGTTTTTGTATGTGAGAAATGGGGTGAGGGGTTAAATGTGTTTTTGTATGTGAGAAATGGTGAGAGGGGTTAAATGTGTTTTTGTATGTGGGAAATGGGGAGAGGGGTTAAATGTGTTTTTGTATGTGAGAAATGGTGAGAGGGGTTAAATGTGTTTTTGTATGTGGGAAATGGGGAGAGGGGTTAAATGTGTTTTTGTATGTGGGAAATGGGGAGAGGGGTTAAATGTGTTTTTGTATGTGAGAAATGGGGTGAGGGGTTAAATGTGTTTTTGTATGTGGGAAATGGGGAGAGGGGTTAAATGTGTTTTTGTATGTGAGAAATGGTGAGAGGGGTTAAATGTGTTTTTGTATGTGAGAAATGGTGAGAGGGGTTAAATGTGTTTTTGTATGTGGGAAATGGGGAGAGGTGTTAAATGTGTTTTTGCCATCAATTCTGGTAACCACAACCCGTCCAACTTTTAACATACGATTTCATTCATCAATTTTGACATCGTCATGTTTGATTACAAACATAACATGAATAGTACATAATGACCTTCTCCGAACGATGATTGTCACGTTCAGACGTATGCTCACTGCTGTGATCTGTAATTTCACAATTTGTGTTCTGATATGTCTCAGACACTGCTGTTTTGTGAATGGAGTGCTCGAAATGTTGAGACTACAAATTCAATAATTAGAAGTAATATATTCAGAATTAACATGCCAACATACGGGGATTTATTACGGAATTCAAGAACTTCATCTCACTGATCTCAAACGGAATTCATCCTCAATCAAAAGATGTGAACCTTTCAAGTGTGCACTATTTCATAATTATAAGTTATTACGCTGTACAAAATAAGTTACTGAATCGAAAATAAAAGACCCGCTGGCCACAAGACCGGGTAGCCGTTGAAAACGTTAATTAATATTACATAGGTAGGGTACGGCAAACATGTGGAATTTAAAAGCATTAAGGGTTTAGCTAATGCGTGTAATTTCGTTTAAAAAAATTAATTTGTAATTTTTTACTCGTTGTCTGTTTTCAAAAGCATATCGTGAAGTAATTTGTTTTCCTCTAAAAACTCTTGGAATATTACAAACAGATTTTAAACCTGTCCCTGAATAACACCGACGACTTTTTACGGGTCTACACCAGACGATATTGGATGGAAAACATGATGGGGATATGATAAATTGCTTAAAATATTATTCCCAATTTATTTCGGCAGAAATATCAAAAAGTTTCAAAATTATGCTTACATGTTCATAGATTTGGTATATTCTCCCACATTATCTACTTACGATGTCGAGCATCAATTTCCAAGAATACACAGTGAAACATGTCGAAACGATCTGAAGAGCAAAAACCTCCTAAGAGCGACAGTTTTATATGCTTATGTTTTATATATTATAACGAAGAGTAAATCAGCAAATGAAAAACATTGTGGACAAAAAACAGGTTATTGTTTTGGAATGGAGTGGGGAAATATTGTGGGGAAAAAGAGATTTTGCTCGTCACGATCAATTTATTCTTGTCCTGGTATGTTTTCTACAGTTAGCTGCATTCAGATGAATCAAAATGTGTGTCTAAAGGAGCAAGTTATTACCTCGAAAGAGACATACCTCTCTAAAATGATTGTATAACTTTGCTTCCAATAAATGTTCCTGTTGGGAGATAGCACTGCTTACCATGATTGGTGTATATTATTATTTACGAATCAGGTATAATTAAAAGTTTAACTATAGCAATTTTACATTTTCCTACAGAGTAAAACAATGACCTTTGAAATGCTAGGGTCAGAAATGTACCTCTTACCCGCCGCAGGTACTGCATTCATAAACTTAATGAAGAGCTTGTTAAACAATCGAGGTGATTGAATTAGATTGCCAAACAATCTATGAGATTTATTGCCTAGCTTTAAATGATTGAAATTTATTGCCTAGCTTTTTGAATGATTGAAATTTATTGCCTTGCTTTGAATGATATTGAAATTGGTTGCCAAACTTTTAAGGATATTGAAATTGGCTGCCAAATAATCTTATCTTTTTTAATTGGTTGCCAAGCAATTTAGAGATTGAACGTAGTTGCGAAACATTGTAGGAGATTTAGATTGGTTTAAAAGCTTTCAAGGATATCGAAATTGGTTGCCAAACCATCAAGCATAATGATATTGGGTTCCAAACAACCTTGTAGATTGAAATTGGTTGCGAAACAATCTAGTATACTAGTATTGCAATCGATTTAAAAACAGTGTAGAAGATTGAAATTGGTTTCCAAACAGTCTATGGGTTTGTGCAATGGGTTGCAGAACAACCTATGATATTGAGATGTGTTACCAAACAACCAAATAACTGTGTAATTGGTTGCCAAACTATCTAGGACATTGAAATTTGGTTGCAGTACAATCTAAGAGATTGGAATTGGTTGTTTAACAATATCAGAACTTGACATTGGTTGTCAAACAATCTAGGATATTGTATTTGGTTACCATGCAATAGAGTATATTGAAATTGGTTGCCAAAGTTCTAGGGGATTTAAATTGGTTGCCAAAATATGTAGCCGATTGAAACTGATTGCCAAACAATTAAGGAGATTGTAATTGGTCGCCAAACAACATAGGACATTGATAAATGGTTGCAAAATATCTAGGAGATTGAAATATATTTTCAAGCAATATATGATATTAAAATTGGTTGCCAATCGATCGAGGAAAATGCAATTGGTTGCCAAGCAATGTAGGAGATTGAAATAGGTTACAAATCAATATAGGAGATTAAAACGGTTTGCCAAAATATCTAGTGGAATTGTAATTGGTAGCCAAAAAATCTACAATGTTAAAATGGGTTGCCCGAATCCACGTGGATAAGGGTGATACGTTAACTGACGGGGAACATGGATAACATGTCATAACATGAGCGTGTGTATGTCAGGAGTTAACACTCTTCTACATATAATAGCCTGAATGGACGATCTGGTAAATGCATTATACAGTCAAATCTAACAATCATAGATAGAAAGTCTTGATTGATTCAACAGGCAACTGTTAACTACCATGTAAGAGATAGAGTTTTACGATTTAAAATATCTTGCTTCACCATCGTGATCCTTCCGCTGTTTTCAAAATACCAACTAACTGAATAACGGTTACGCCGCTTTCAAAATTAGTTCAGTTATACCATGGCGGTGGGCATTTCCTTGATGCATCAGTCGAATGCTATCCCCGTTTTCCGAATCGCTATAGTGGGGACTAGTTATATGTTTAAAGTCTGTATAACCTTACGGTGGATCAAACCCTGATCTTCCACTGTCAATGAGGACGCTCTAACCATTACACCACGTTGACGATTTTGGTTGAATAACCGATACAATAATTCTAACAGGGTGTTTGTGTGACAAGTACAAACATTAATCTGTCTTCGCAATCTAAATCAAACGAGATGGGTGTATCAGTAGGTTCTTTAATGCTCCTATAAGTGTATTGGCAAGAGCAGTGGGCTAGCGGTTAACGTAAAGGGATTTGGAACCGGGCGTTCCGGGTTCGATCTCCATTCGCGGCGCTGTGATCATGGTGGAGTGCCCATGGGCAAGGCACATGTCCTAGCCAAGTTTGTTTACCTCGGGATCAGTGAACTCTCGAATTGATATAACGGGAATAATGTTTAAAACGATGAAAAACCTCAACAACATTGGCAAGAGTTAAGATTTCGATCAGACGATGGTTTGGCCTACCTTATGTTCCATTCATAATCACAGTTATTACGCACAATCGTTTAGTTTCCAAATATATGTATTTTACTTAGGATAGCCTATAGAAAGTTCGGTATGGTAAGTGTAAAAATGTGTCCATGATTGAATGTGATAAATAAAATGCCATCACCTCCCCTTAACCCCGCCCCATGACCCGGGTCATGATTTTACAGATAAAACTAATTAATATTCATCTCTTGTATGTTTGTATAGGAGTATTCCGACAAATGTAATTTTTCTTTAACCAAAAGACTGAAAGAACGTGACCAATGCATTTCAATTATACACTGATGGTTAGGTAATATTAACAATCATCATGCTAGTAAATGGGCAATATCACTAAACAGCCAAGTATTACGTTCTGTGTGATCATAAATGATATCTAAAACTGCTTACAATTTTTACTCCTTTGTGTTCAAGATTGACGTGCGATTTAGGCACCGGCATCAATTTAAACGAACTGAAAGTAGGCATACTGGTTATTTATCAAAAAGGCGCTGTGCCATAACTTTAGAACTATTAATGCGGCATAAAGCACCATTTAAACAAACACATATCATAAACATTAAATGAAGGTTTAAGTCCCAGAGTTGTGGCCCAGTCTTTTGGCCCAGTGCTTTGGCCCAGGGTTTTGGCCTAGTTGTTGAAGATAAAAGAGAAGTCTTCATGCGAGTCGAACGAACTTATCATACATAAATATGAAAAAAATAGAATGGTGAAGTATGTGAGTCTATTATAAAAACGGATTATTTACAGTCTTCACATTTCACAAGCGCGTAGAAGAGGTCAATACGGGTAGCTGGTAAGGTAGACATGTTTACAGTTCCGTACACTCGATACTTATAACAAAGGAGCATAATATATACAAATAATCAAGAGTCGTCTTCTTTGAACAGTTCAGAAAAATATTTTGAATATTGATAACGGGATTTTAAAACAGAGTTTTTAACATTATGTGGAAATCAGAAATCACTAATTATGAGCATTTTCCCTCGATGTTTTCGAAAGTCTTCTGGTTCAAATACAAAAACGTCGAATGTCGTCTGTAACAGTTGACAAAGAATTAAAAAACATTTCTACTTGCAGACATATGTTGACGCACTTTGGAATAAATTGTTACAAAAAGAGACATGGCCCATATTTGACAATTTGCCTTTTTGCTTTCAGCCTAATTTAATAATCATACATCCATTTATCGAGCTTTTCCAATTTTATGCCCAGCTATTTTCAAAGTGGTCTGCTGTAGATTTATTGTATGTTGGAAATGATTAATACCCCTTTTTACTTGCCACACCGGCGGCACACGTAAATAATTTGAGCAGGTTATAGGTTATGTACTGTTACGCCGGGGATCCAGGTTAACCCTTTACCTGCTCAATTGATGTAAATTACTCGTCCGTGTCTGGACATAAAAACGTCATTTATCATATAGTTGACGTTTGGTCCATACTCGTGAACAAGGACCGAATACGGCAGGTCAAAATGAGTTATTCATATGTACAGATTGATCTTGGTCTGTTTTGTCTTTCACTCTTTATTTTATAAATGAAATATGCGCATGGCAGGACAAGAGTTCATACAGGTTTTTACTCTATACCTTTTTCACCAGGCATTCTGAAGCATAAGATGAGTTCGTTTGTGTGCACTTTGCGTACAAACCTGCACAATTGTTTGGACTTGCCACGACGTCAATGCATTTAACAATGCCAGCATTGATTTAGGCAATTATATGATATGTAAAAATTAACCTGCAAAGTATCTTGTTTTGGAAAGTACATCTGTAAGGACGATACATTAATAACTATCATATCGAGAAAGGGTAAGACATCTGTACAAAATGCCAGAAAATCAGATGATTACAAAATGCTGCCATTCTTTCACAATTTTCCCACACTTTTTTTTCTCTTGTCGTTTTACAAAACTGGATAAACTTGGACGCATTCCAAACCGTAAGATGCAGATTCTGAGGAAAAAGCCGGGTAATTATGAGTTATCTCAAGCTTACGTTTTTACATCTGTCAGCGTTTATTTGCGACCCAACTCTTAAACTTGGAACTGAATGATACTGTTTATTATGTTTGTTTTATTGCACGCTTTTGTACTAGTACACATGGTGATCAAAAGTACAAAACACGTAAGACAGTACCATCAGATGTTTACCCTTCACATGTTCGTCATGAAATATTTCTCATTTTCCAACCATACTCTCAACAGAAACTTTGAATATTTGGCTAAGATGTTTTGGAAGCAGACGTTATCAAAGCTATAATATGAGATAAATAAACGGTTACTGTCATGTCTAGTTCTCAGACAGAAATATATAATGAGAGGGGCTCTGCAAAAACCAACATCAACGCAATTATAGCACGTTTGGAAAATGATCTGCATGCAGTGAGATATAAATGGACAAAGTGGAGTATTCAGCTCTTTTCCCCACAATTTCTCTTTTTTTATTAGACCAAACTCAGTGAGATGATTATTTTGAGTACCCACAACATCGGGTTAGATGATCAAATAAGTATTTTAGAACATGCATTACACGCCGTATCTGTCATCGTGATATAACTGACGCTATGTTGAAAACGGCGTACAATCTCAATACAAATCCAAAGTTTACCTGACACCTCATGTGAATAGTTAGCAAAGAGTGAAGATCCAGATCAAGCTGCGCGGATGTGCAAGTTGGCGGATCTTCAATGGTCACATATGCCCTAAGATTGGTTTTCTCAGAATGATGTTTAACCTTGGTGGCTGCAGATTAACTTTGAGTCATGTTGTATAAAATGCGCATTCTCCTCTATTTTAACTGTTGCGTTTTGATACATAAAACGATCAGTCACGATTCAATGCTTGATTGATTCATTTGTGTTTAACGCCGTTATTAGCTCACCTGAGCACGATTTGCTCAAGGTGAGTTATTGTGATCGCCATGTGTCCCGTCGTCCGTCAACACCCTTTCCTCTGTAACCAGTTGGTCAATTTGGATGACACTTCACAGAAAACATCCTCTCAATGTCCTCACCATAGCTCCTTCAACATCTTTAGATTCATGCCGAATTTTGGTTTCCATGGCAACCAAAAGAAAATATTCTCCTCCCAAACCGGTTTGCCGAATTTCAAATACTTTTTTAGAAAAGTTCCTTGGATGAACCTCTATCAGATTCCTTCAAGCCATGTTAAATGGTTGAAAAACATGGCTGTCAGTGGGCGGGGCTGTTTTGCCTCATATGCCGAAATTAAAATCTTCTTCTCCAACGTTATCTGGCCGATTCTAAATAAGTTTGTAGAGATGTTTCTTGGGTGACCCTCTATCAGATTCCTTTAAGCCATGTTGATTGGTTGAAAAACATGGCTGCCAGTGGGCGGGGCTGTTTTATCGTATATGGCTATAGTGAAAACTTTAAAAAAAATCTTCTTCTCCATAAGTAATTGGCCAATTTCCAAATAATTGTATTGAAATGTTCATTGGGTGGACCTCCACCGGATTCCTTCAAGCCATGTTGAATGGTGGGAAAATGTGGTCACGAGGGAAGGCTGTTTTGCCTTATACTGTATATTGTTATATTGAACACTTTAAAAATCCTCATCTCTGAAAGTATCTGGCCAATTTCCAAATAATTTTGTTGAAATGTTCCTATGACCCTCTACAAGATTACTTCAAGGCATGTTGGTTGGTAAAGTTATTGTGGTAGGCATGACAAATCAAATTGCATAATACAGGTGAGCGATCCAGGGCCATCATGGCCCTCTTGTCATATTTATATTACTTACCTATGTTACTTCCTGACTTTCTCCCTTTAGTACTCCAATCAACGTTCTTTTCAAGCAAATGGCTGCTTTTCCATGTATACTGTTAGCAAATTAATGGGAGACGTTTAAGAGAATAATGAACTGTGTAATCATTCAAACAAAACCTTTCCATAGCTCCCCGGTTAAATGAAATCAGCATTAATTATATAACACACCAACATATTGCAAACTGTTTAAATTGCAAAAAAAGAGCAGTCGAAAAACCATAAACATAAAAACACAGTGAAGCGTATCGTCTGCAAATCAACGCCTGATTATTAGCACGTGTTTGTTCGTCTGCAAAACGTCATTTCAACTGACATGTACATGACGGCTCGACTGAGCATGGCGCACTGGCACGCGACGTTAATTTAATGCATTCTGTAAACTCAGTTAGTTTCGTTGTGCGTTTGTATCAGTTTATTTCATTGTGATATTAAGTATTAATGAACATTGAACTGTTGGGTAAGACTGACTAGGTACTGACTCCACCCACCATGAGACCTGGTGTTAACATTGACCGTAATTAAATGCAGACTGTACATGTCCAACTGTGCATCATCTATACATTAATTCATTTTTATAATTATTAGTAGTATTATTATAATTATAATTATTATTATTATTGTTATTATTATTATTATTATTATTATTATTATTTTATTATTATCATTATTATTATCATTATTATCATTATTATTATTTATTATTATCATTATTATTATTATTTCTATAAATACACATAGTATCCCTTTCTCCAACACGCAGGCGTTCTTGGACACACCTGCAGCAGACGACTGTGAGGAATGAATAAAATGTCCTATTCAAATAGTATACTTTAATTTGTAGAGAATTTTCATTTTTTGTTTGCCAAGATGTTTCATATCGTCTGCTGCAGAGTTGTAACAGATGGCACGTTTTAAAATCACGTGCAGTAGACATTCTGTGAGAAAGGTTAAGGTAAACATTTTCGTCATTTCTCAAACAGTTTTTTATCAAAATTGTTTTCTTAAAATAGTACCTATACATTTTTGCTAGGATTTCATTTTGGCGAGAATAAAACTTTATATTTCTTATCAAAATCATTTGGATTAGTTATGGTGCAAATACCATAATAAGATAAACATGTATGTTCGTTTGTCTTAACAGTTGTGGCAATACATCTTCAGCAGACGACTATGAATTAACCCAGGCAACCGTATGGCAGTATATGTATTAAAACATAACCACAGTGGATACTGTCGAAAACATTGTCACAAAAGAAGAATTACTCTTTTTGCAAAAGGGTTTTCAATGGTCTTCTATTGCAGATGCGTCGAAATGCATGCGTAACAAGGCTAAACAATAACAAAATTGTCATTGTTTACATTTCTTTTGAAACCCGAAATTAAGCTTACTACTTTTGTTATACATTTATTTTGAAACCCGAAATTAAGCTCACTACTTTTGTTATACATTTCTTTAAACAACGGAAGTTTAAATGAGAATTATTTAATAACGTAGATTGATTTGTTTTGTTTACAATGTGCACTTGAGCTGTTAATGTTCTAACCATGTATAGGTTATTGGGATATAGGATGGGACACTGTTAACCTTTCCTATAGAAACGATATGTTCATGATTCTTACATAATTATAATGGCCTGCCGTAATGGTTATCATTCATCAACGATGAACAAGGTTAGTTAGACTTAATTCTTTAAGATTCAATCGTCCGATTGAGCAGAAACATTTAAAATATGTCTGTTAGAAGCATACACCTTAATAGTTGCAATATTTTAATCAGCTTTTCGTAATCATTTAACCCTTTCCCCCATACGACAATTCTGCAGCAGACGACATTGAACATATTTTGTCAAAAAATGGAAAATCTCTATAATTAAATGGATAACCTATGCCTAAAAGTGGAAAACATTGTGTCAAAAGGAGAAATTGCTCGTTTTAAGCAATTTCTTCTTTTGTCACTAAGTTTTCAAAAAGCCGTCTGCTGCAGAGGCGTCAGAAAGCGTCTATATGAGGAAAAGGGGTAATGGACTTTCCGAATGATAGCTCCCCGACAAAACGTTGAATGGGCGAGGGTGAATCCATCTAACAAAGGACAACATCTACCAGTTTAAACCGATAAGGAAGGACCGTAACATTTGTTTATTCATGAGCAGAACAATATACACTATGAGCCGTCCCTTGAGAAAATCAACATTGTGGACTCGGCGTAAAGTAACGACCCGGATCAGACTAAGCATGCCGCGTAGGCTTACCCAGATGGACACTTTTCGCCTTCTGTGACTTTTCTGTTTCAGGAATAACTACTCTATACATCTATCCCCCCTAAGACGGAATGTGTCGGCCGGATCAGTCTGCGCGGACAGCGCAGGCTGATCTGGTCGATACATTACGCAGATGTCTATCGCCGCAGCTGCATTGTGGACTCTGCGTAAAGTATCGACCCGGATCAGCCTAAGCATGCCGTGCAGGCTTACCCAGATAGACACTTTTCGCCTCCTGTGAATATTCTGTTTCAGGAATCATTACTCTAAACCTCTATCCCCCTGTGACGGAATGTGTCGGATCTGATCAGTCTGCGCGGACTGCGCAGGCTGATCTGGTCGATACATTACGCAGATGTCTATCGCCGCAGCTGCATTGTGGACTCTGCGTAAAGTATCAATCCGGATCAGCCTACGCATGCCGTGCAGGCTTACCCAGATAGACACTTTTCGCCTCCTGTGGATATTCTGTTTCAGGAATCATTACTCTAAACCTCTATCCAGCCTGTGACGGAATGTGTCGGATCTGATCAGTCTGCGCGGACTGCGCAGGCTGATCTGTGTCGACATTACGCAGAGGCCATAATGTTGGTTTTCTCGCGGGACGGCTCATTATGTTTATTCTGTATTTTTCGAAGTGAATTCAGAATTACTTCTTCCATGGTATAATCTCCACTAATGGACTCGCGAGGAAAACTCATACATGCCAATGGGGTAAATATGGCTTTGACCTTCTGTGACCTCTCTGATATTAGTGCAGTATTTATGGTGTTCTGCTTGGAGTCTGCTAAACGTACTTAATCACGTTTTATTGACCCCTAAAATTTGACCTCACATGCAGGGTCACGCAAAAGGTGAGGCTGCTCCACAACCACAGACACGCATTCCGGAAGTAGTAGTTAAAAGTCACGTGACATGTTTCTGCAGCGTTTTTCCGGTCAATTGCACGTGAATGCATGCGGCAGGTAGCAGCGTCTGCTGTCTATGATGAAATATACTCTGCAAATTATTTTTCCAGAATCATTTTCATAAATCTCAGCGGGTGTTATTGTTGTAACTTTACAATCAAGATTGAGACGAGTAAGTCGGAACAGAGTCTTGTTTGTAACGCATGCATTTAACGAGAGTATATATATGAAGAGGTTTGTGTTTTGTATTGTGTTTTACGCCGGTTTCAACAGTTTCAAACGGAGTTTCATAGGTCCATTTATCCCGCAACCCTGAGCGAGAAGGAGGGCAGCCATTACTACCATTTTAAAGTCTTTAGTATGACCCGGTCGGGGATCGAACCCATGACATCTCGCACCGATGCGGACGCTCTACCACTACACCACCGAGGACTGTACAATTGTAGTTTTACATCAGAAAAAAACGATCGTGTCTTATAGACAATGTGGGATTTTGTCCGCCTATGTCTTCCTATGTTCTCAGTTGCAATTAGAACCGAATACACATGTTCAACTCATTGATTGATACACTTCCTTGGCTATTGTCTTTTTCTCCTGTTGATGTTGATATGTTGGATTCCGGTTGTGTGACAAACGTAGGTAGATACATAACGGTCCGCGAGTAAACCGGAACCGGATTTACGTCATTCAATTTTCAAATAACGTCACTAGAGGAGCGTGTTGATATTTCCTTGGTGTATGATCGACAATAAATGAGTGAAGCTTCATTGGCGATAACGGATCGTATGCCGCTTTTTTGAGATCTCAAATGATATCTTGGCATTCGGCTATCGGAGAATACGATTCAAGCGTTTTGTCAGGACGAACACCTGTGATTGTATTATAGTGTAGGCTGTGAAAAAACTGTGCGCATAAAGATGTTTGTTCAAGTAGGCATTACTTATATGGCCCAAGGCTTCTTATCGTTTGACTGGCATAGTAATGTGTTACTACTAGTTCTAAGTATCATTGCCTTTCACAATTGATAATTACATAGAGGATATTACATGAGTGGTCATTCATTACGACATGTTATTAAACGAGTTTAATAAAATGTTGTATTGAATGACCACGAATGTTATATTCTATTTATATCATAAATTCCAATTCGACGATTATTAGCGCAAAATATATATAACGTCGCTATATAGCGCGATCATTTTCAATGCTTTTCATTATGACGTTACGTAGCATTGTTATTACACTAGTTGAATACGCAATTTATACAATGGCTTTATTACACTCCCGGCGACGTCATTTATGATATAAAGTAAAATTGACCCCATGAATTTGCAAAATATGCTGAGTAATACAAAACAAACTTTAAGCTTATATTAATCACGCTTGATGTCTGCTTACTGCAGACATAACCAGTACTTGCGCCGTTTGCGTGGACACATCTCAAAGCGAGAGCCTACTCACCACGTAATTCGAAACCGGGACCTATGGTACGAGAGGCCAACGCTTTCTCGCTGCACCACTGTCTGTCTGTCTCTGTTTTTTCATATTTGATTATTCATGATCCCGGTGTAAACAAACCAGTTCAGGACTAGGAAGTTTGCCTTGCCCAAGGGCACATCACCATGAGCGCGGGACGTCAAGTTTCGAAACCCCAGAAAATACATCTCCGGCTTGCAACGTGGCATGAAAGCTCTGGTAAGACTATGCAGTCATCGATGCTCTCCCGAATCTTCACTATTGACAGGTGCAATTATACCCTTTTGTGGCATGGTGCGGGTAAAATCCCTTAAGCGGACAAACAACGCTTTGTCGAAAATTGCAAACAAAACTCGTAGAAAATATGCCAGCGTCTCATATGTGTGTCCCCGCCTATTCAACCTTGACCGTGTTAATTCAGTATGACAAATGTATACTTTACGTTCGTGTGCTTCTTACATCGAAATGACATGGAGGCGTGAATGTTTATCTCATTCATTTTGCTCAGCGGTAGTAGATTCTCCAAGAATAGAACCAAGTCGTTCAAAGAAGACTCTTAACGTTTTACCTGATACAATAATTTAAGGCGTCGTCTGCTTTATTCATATCTCAGAATTAAAAAAAAATAACCATCTGGTGAAGTTTAAATATGATGTTTTATTTTGATTCCAAGTTGAAAACAGTGTGTCACAATGAACGTCGTCTGCTGCAGAAGTATTAACACTCTATGGAAAGTTGAAAGTGTTTACTTTATTTATATATTTTATTTGGGGGGGGGGGGGGGGGGGGGGCTGCTGACATGCATCTTCGTGCACTTCGGGATATATGAAAATCTTGTTTCATGTGCATGGCTGTTAAATCTAAAATATGTTAACTCTTTCAGCGCCAAAGGCAATATTGAGCTTTTTGCAAACAATACAGATATTCAGGTGAGTCAGCTCGTAACGAGCTGTCTCAGCTGAAATATGCATTGTTTGGCTGTGAGCTATTAAAATATTCCAAAAATCCTAAAACATGAAAATAGAGTCGTCCGAGTTTGAACATGGAAGAGTCTACTTTAAACAATTCAGCGCTGAAAGGGTTAACAAACTGTATGGCGTTCAATATGGATATTCTTCCTATTCCAACAATGTTTCAAAATATGGCCGGGGAAGAAGCACTAAAAGTAAAATAAAACGCAAACTACTTTTGCATAACTACTCGTCCACAGATATCCATCTAATATTATATAATACAAATGTACCAGCATTGAATACTGTATTCGACCTGTGAAAGTGTTCTCATTTACATACACTTTGTTCTTTGCGTGTCCCATGTGTTTACCCTTTCCTACTTTCAGACGATTTATGACCTATTTAAAACTACTTTTGAAAACATTGTGATAAAGGGACAAATTGCTAATCATGAGCAATTTCTCCTTTTGTCTATATGTTTCAACCCGATTCAATAATTATGTATTCATATACGAATAATGTCCATATTATTAATATAGTATTTTCAAAGTCGTCTGCTGCATATTTATTGTATTTGGGAAAAGGGTTAAGAATACGGAATGGACGGGAATGTGGAGCAGCCGACATAAACATGCTATCCATCAATCTCCATCATTATCACCACTATTTGTATTTACAAGGGATTTACTTTGTTCACATTGAGGTCGTCCTACATGAACAATTTGCAACAAATGTTACCCTTAATGTTTTTAAAAACACTGTGGATAAAGTATGAATAAAGTCTTCTACTCCATTTTAAAATTTAACTTCCTTTTTCCGGAATGTTATTATGTTTTCAATTCGTCCTCTCTAAAAACAGAAGATCCTACATATATCATACTAGCTAAGTAGTTGACCCATTTCCACATATAAAAGCTTTCTGACGCCTCTGCAGCAGACGACTTTTGAAAACATTTTGGCGAAAGGACTTCAATAATGATATGTTCGTTAATGGTGGTTTCTATAAATTTATCTTGATATTTCGAATTCGTCTGCTGTTATTGTATGTTGGAAAGGTTAAATTTCATAAATTTGTGCATGTGTAAACGCGATATTAGTCTGACCCTGCAAAGGTTGCAATGTTACTTAATCATATTATGTATTATGGGCCGGTGGCCTTAGAACTTTTGAATACAGATTTTTCAATGATTTGGCATTGTCATTTGTGAATGATAAGGGTTTAAATCAGCCTGTGCATTTTCAAATTGTATAACTTTCATAAACATCTTTACAACCCACAAGAAGCGGCAATTTGAAAGCCAGTTGCAAAAAGTGAAGATATATATCAGACTAGCGCGGATGCGCGTGCTGGTCTAGATCTACACTAATCTCAAAGGTCGCGTTGCGTTGCACCGTTCGATTAGACAGGCTAAAATGGCCAGTCCAAGTATTTTCAAAATTTAAAGAAGACGTTTATATTAGCATCACATTTAGCATCACATCTAATTTCTTTCAGTCTTTTTTAAGCTGTTGCTTGAAATAAACGTAACATCTTAAATTAAGGGTTTTTTTAATTTTTGATACAGAAAAAAGAACGTCTTTCCTAGGCAATTTCTACTTTGAAAATGCATTGAATTATCGTCTGTTACAAAGACATTAAACTTTGTCTGTTTCGCTGAAATAATTAAGTGGTCAAGTCTTAATTCAATTTAACCCTTTCTCACAAACAGGCACTGGCTAACGCCTTTGCTGCAGAAGACATTTGAAAACATTGTTGCAAATGAAGAAATTGGTGAAATGAGCGATTTCTCCTTTTGTCACACTATTTTCAACTCTTATTAGTACGTACATTTTCATTTTGAGCGGTTTTCAATACTTTTTTCTAGATGATTTCAAATTCGTCTGCTGTAGATGCGTTGTATGTAGAAAGAGAAACAAACTATGACAACGTTTCTCACAGGATTTCAATTGCATTAGTCACTAAAACAAAGACAATATTCCCACGCAAATTTTGGCTTTAATATTTGTCTTTGAATAATTGATATATTTAGATTAAAATAATATGATGATTACCTACGGCAACCGCTTAACTTGATATGATGTTTGAAGAGTCGTCTGCTCTAAGTGATAAGTGGCAAAACATGAAATAGATAGAAATAAGATCTCCAGATAGAAAATAAACAGTTTATGAGAAAATGAATAATTGCTCGTTTTGAAGTTGCCGGCTGGATAAGTCAAATGTTCGGCTGTCCGTCCCGCTTTTGTCCGGGTTATTTATCAGCAACTATTGGCTTAAATTCAATGAAACTTTATGGGAAGCTTTTTTAACAAGCGGAGATGTCCATATCCTCACCATGTTATGGTTCGATCATTATTTTCACTGAGTTATTGCCCTTTTAATCTTCTATACAGTATGACATAGGACAATTGTGTCCGGGCTATTTCTCAGCAATCCACATGACTTGACATCAATGAAACTGTATGGAAAGGCTCTCACTACCAAGAGGAAATGCAGGACGTAGCCTTGCAATAATCAAGTGTAGGCCGTCTTGTGAGAAAATCAACATTGTGGATTCTGCGTAAAGTATCGACCCGGATCAGCCTAAGCATGCCACACAGGGCCTACCCGGGATAGACACTTTTCGCCTACTGAGGATTTTCTGTTTCAGGAATCACTACTCTATACATCTATCCCCCTAAGACGGGATGTGTCGGCCGGATCAGTCTGCGCGGACAGCGCAGGATGATCTGGTCGATACATTACGCAGATGTCTATCGCAGCAGCTGCATTTTGGACATTTTCAGAAAAAAAATGTGTAGACACGTGCCTACAGTGCCTAAAGGAGCGTACGCCACTGCAATATGCATATTATCACCCATTCCTATGTCATGGCTATACTTCAGGGAGCTTCCATCGGCCTCCATCGATATCTTGTTGTAATTCGTTTTTGTGTCGCACAAACCGCCACAGTGATGTACTGGTTAACGAGTACGCTCGAGAGTGGGGAGAGCTCGGTTCGATCTCCGTTCAAATCATACCAAATACATTAAATATTGGTAGTATTGTCTTACCTCGTTTGGGCCAGGGTTTGCGGGGATATATGTACGACTAATGCACTGGTGTTCAGGATACATTAAGCAGACTGCAGGGTAATTTTACTCATGAAATGATATAACTAAACGTATGTTGAAATCAGTATGAAAAGCCAATTCTTAAACAAAACATTCGATGTCTCATTCAGAAACGATGTAATTACACATTTAAAGAAAATCAATTCCTGAACAAAGCATGGGTACATCAAGATGATGAATAACATCGTTTAACCCTTTCCCTCATATAGACGCTTTCTGACGTTTCTGCAGCAGCACGGCTTTTTGAAAACATAGTGACAAAAGAAGAGATTGCACAAAACCGTGCAATTTCTCCTTTTGTCACACAATGTTTTTCCATTTTTTGTCATAGGTTATCCATTCAATTATGGAGATTTTCTATGTTTTGACAAAATACGTTCAAAGTCGTCTGCTGCAGAATTGTCGTATGAGGAAAGGGTTAACAACATAGCGCAAAATACCAATTGGAGCCTTGTTCGCGGGGAATTTGGTCCCACATTGGCATTTAGGAACAGTGTTTGTTCATCTGATCTGTCTTATAGCAATCTACACACATTGGCAAAAGTTTCTTACAAGCTTGTGTATGTAATAAGTGAACTGTGCGGGGGCACACGCTGATCTGGATCTACACTGTTGGACAAAAGTCGAACATGTTTCTTTTTTTCCCATACACAGGCTCAGTTATACAATTCGGATGTACAAATTGGTCAATAAATCGTGATCACGTCATACAGGGATGATGTTCCAAGTGTTGATTTAACACCCTTTCTCTCATACGACAAGTCTGCAGCAGACGACTTTGAACGTATTTTGTCAAAACATAGAAAATCTCCATAATTGAATGGATAACCTATGACTAAAAGTGGAAAACATCTGTTGGCAAAAGGAGAAATTGCACGTTTTGTGCAATTTCTTCTTTTGTCACTATGTTATCAAAAAAAACCGTCTGCTGCAGAGGCGTCAGAAAGCGTCTATATGAGGGAAAGGGTTAACGTGCGTCTGGTGTGTTTCAAATACTCGTTCTGCTTCAAACACATCTGGGGGAAATCATTCGAAATCTAAAGTATAAATGATGAGTAATTTATAGGGTATTTTTCTTATAATATATTCACATATGCAAGCTGCAACTACGTTAAATGTTTGTAGATATGTGTAGTGGGACCATTTACCACATACAGTAAATCTGCAGCAAAATGAATTTGGAAATTGCTTAACAAAAGTTTGTGAAATCTCTACAAATAAAACTTTTGATAATTGAATCAAGTTGAAAACATTGTGACAAAGGAAGAATTTGCTCAGTATGAGCAATTTCTCCTTTTTTGCCAAAATGTTTTTAAAACAAATCATCTGCTACCTGCAGTATGAGCAATTCTCTCTTTTTTCACAATGTTTTTAAAAAATCATCTGCTGCAGGTGTGTCAAAATGCGTATGCAAGTATGAAAGGTTCTAATACCGCTAACTAAACTCTGTATCAAAAGTTTCTAGTTTCCCAGATGTTTCAAACTTGCCTTTGTTTGTGTTCAAAGCAGACGACATCGAATTGATCATCAAAGGTAAGCGGTTACCATTCATTTTCGCAGCCAGTAAACCAAAATAGTATAATGTTTGAATGGTGGTTAGTCCTTTCCACATAATGATGACAGTCTGCAGCAGTTCGACTTTGAACATGTCTTAGCAAAACAATGAAAATCTCTTTTAAATGAAAGTTTCTATTTCTGAAAAGATAATAAAGCATTGTGACAAAAGGAGAAAATTACTCATTTCAATTATGTTTTCTTTTGTTATTTGCAGCAGATGCGTTCAAATGCGTCTGCAAGTGGAAAAAGGAGTGTAACTCAACTTTCAAAATAGTCTGCTGCGGGTTTACTGTATGTGGTAAATGGTCCCACCTACACATACATACACATTTAACGTAGTTGCAGCTTGCATATAGTGAAATATATTATAATCACGGTGTTTTTGTTACAGACATGAGCATTACTACAAGATTATTGTATATGAAATCAGCGCATCAATAGTAGTGATGCTAAACCGCAATTATCATAACTTCTTCTAAGAATAGACAAGGCAGGAATCGAACCCGGGTCTACGCTGACGGACGATGACTGGCATTCTACCGACCTCACCATGTTAACAACTTTCCTACATACAGTAAATCGCAGCGCCGACTTTGAAAATGTTCTACTCAACAATATGGAAATTCTCTATAATTGTAGTACAATTACTAAAAAAAAGTTGAAAACATTGTGGCAAAAGGAGAAATTGCTCGTTTTTAAGCAATTCTCCTTTTGTCACTATGTTTTCAAAAGTCGTCTGCTGCAGATGCCTCGTCAAAATGCGTCCTATAGAAGGAAAGGGTTAAAACAAAATACAAAGTTATACAATAATCAGCGATACAGTAATCATTTTTGTTCAAGAGTAGATTGTTATCTAAATTGATCGACATTTTAGTTTGATTTTGAAGAGGTCCTGTCAATCGATAATTACCATTTCCAACCAAGCGCGAAATTACCCAATCCTTGCATTAACCCTGTACCACCACGCAGACGATTTTCTTAATGCATCTACAACGGACGGCTTTTGAAAACAGTGTGACAAAAGGGAGAGATTGCTTATAATGAGCAGATTGTCGTTTCGTCACAACGTTTTGCAACTCTATTCAGTAAGCATATTCTTTATTTTCCGGGAGTTTCCATGTTTTGCGTTTACGTTTTAAGAGTAGTCTCGTTGCAGCTTTGCCGTATGTGGGAAGGGGTGAACGTTTCTGCTGATACTGATGACTTCAATCCTTTCCCACATACAGACAATCTGCGGCAGACGACTTCGAAAGTATCTAGGCAAAACAAGAGAAAAAGCTGTGTAAATGTTGGTTTAATTACTGAAAATGGATTGAAAACATTGTGGCACAAAGAAGAAATTGCTTGTCTTGAGAAATTTCTCTTTTTGTCCTCAATGTGTTCAAAAGTGATTGCTTCAGAGGCGTCGAAAAGCGTCTATATGTGGGAAAGGGTTAAACGTTGAAAACATTGTTGCAAAAAGAATAATAGCTTATTGCGTCAATAATTCTATCTTATACCAATTGCTAAAAAAGTGTTGGTTTGCATTACCTTTGGTGCAGATGCATGTTCGAGGAGAAGAAATCAATTGAGTTCTTAGTGCGATAAAAACCCTTCTTAGATATCATGCTTGAACTGGCCAATATAATACGAATGAAATCGAGTTAAAGATAGCATAAGTCGCTACGTTATTTAATCCCCTTTCCCACATACAGCAAAACTGCAGCAGACAAACTTTGAAAACATAGAGCCAACAACCTGTAAATGTCCATGAGAAGATAGCTTAGGTTGTTGAATATAGTTGAAAACATTCTGGCAAAAGGAGAAATTTGTTCATCATTGAGCAAGTTCACCTGTTGGCCACAATTGTTTTCAAAAGGTCGTCTGCTGCTATTGCGTCAAAATGCGTCTTATAGGTGGGGAAATGGTTAAAATGGGCACTGATTGCTTTTACAAGTGGGACTCTTGGGGGCCTTGTCGTATCTCCCTCTCGAATTTAGATACTTCATTCTTTTGTTCAAACAAATCTGCAGCAGACGACATTGAATTAATCTAGGCTAAAAACAAGGAAACTCTACATTAATGAATATTTACATTTAATCCATTTAAAAGTATGAAAGTATAATACTTGAACAGTATTGAAGACATTGTAGCATAAGGATTGCAAATAATTGCCATAAAATGATTACCTGTTCACTGTCTGTGTGTCTATGCATGTTTTAGGAGAGATTCTGATTAAATACCTAGTTCGTTAATCAATTAATTTCTCATGCGAAAGACGGCTGCTAAGATATCTGTGCTGAGCTAGCCACGTGATACAAATTCTAAATCTGTCACTGAATCACAGACGCATAAAGACCCATTTTCACCTGATCACACATGAATATAAAATGACGTTCCTCCTTGGCACTCAGAATTGTGCATTGCGATTGGCTCGCTGGTGTCAGAATGAATCGAACCATCTAGTACTTGGTAACTTACCCGGGGAAACACCGTGATATAACTGACCAATTGTTGAAAGCGGCTTAAAATACCATACAAAACGAAACAAAAAACAAAATGAATGTATACAAATATAGATGAGCCGTCTAAAAGAACTAACATTGTGGATGCTGCGTTAAGTATCGAATAGGATCGACCTGAGCATGACGCGCAGGCTAACCCGGACCGGACACTATTCGCCTCCTGTGGATTTTCTAATTCAGGAATCATTACTCTATACCTCTTTCCCCTGAGATGAATGTGAAGGCCCCCGGATTAGCCTGCGCGGACTGCGCAGGCTGATCTGGGAAGATATGGTACGCAGACAACAATGTTGGTTTTCTCGGTGGAACGGCTCAGGACCGGGTATGCTATGACATGTCTCAACTATAAAAAGATAGGACTTCAAACGACGACCTATAAATAACCTTTAAGATGGGAAATAATGAATCGGAAAATGCTCATTATCATTATTGAAAAAATTAGTGTTTTTTTGTTGATTTGTGTACGCTTTAGTGAAAATATCTGCTTCTATTGTTGAAGATTTGCCCATTTTTGCAGAGTGTGTTTTGATGTTCCTCTGATTTATTACTATATTATAATTAAAACATTTAATGATAAAATATAAGTTGTAAGAGCTGGTGTCACTTTTGATGTAACAATAATAAACTTTAGACGGTAAACAGCTATAATCACTATTTTCAATTACCGATATTAACTCTCAAACTCGTACCAAAAATGTGAAAGTTTACTATGAAAATACATTTAGGAAAAATGCATTCATAAAAACAATCAACATATAAAATATATGTAATAATGAGTTGATGAGTGACCGTCATACAATGCGTAAAACAATGGTTTTGTGGCAGTGAAGATATTTTGAAATTGTCTTCTCTCCAGCAACATGGAAAGTGTCTGTATCGTTTATTTCTGTCAACTTATTTAAGACATATATGTAATATCAAGACGTGAGGAATGGTGGTTTTAATTAAGAGTTTAAGATAATGTTGCAAGAGGGTTACATTGCTCAATTACTTCAACAGATTTCTACTACTCCAACATTTTGTGTCAGCTTCAGAGGCACCAAGAGTCACATATATCATCAGGGGGCGTAGCTCCCTTTAGAGGCACTGGTAGGCACGTGCCCTACAACATTTTTTCTCAAAATACCTCCAAAATGCAGCTGCGGCGATAGACATCTGCGTAATGTATCGACCAAATCAGCCTGCGCTGTCCGCGCAGACTGATCCGGCCGACACATTCCGTCTTAGTGGGATAGATGTTTAGAGTAGTTATCTCCTGAAACAGAAAATCCAAAGGAAGCGAAAAGTGTCTATCCGGTAGGCGTGTGTGGCATGCTTAGGGCTGATCCGGGTCGATACTTTACGCAGAGTCCACAATTTTGATTTTCCTCGAACGAGACGGCCTACACATTAGATTTTATTGCAAAGCTAAACGCCCCTGTCAGCGCCAAAAGTTTTAAAATACTTTGGCAAAACATAATTAGTAACACTATGCTTTCAATTTTACATTGCAGTAATAAGCACGATAGTATTAATACTTTGCAAAACACAAAGATCAAGACTTTTGAAATACTTTACATACCGTAATAAGCACTAATAATTATTTGCTAACCATAAAAGATCAAGATTGGCTATAAATTGTACAATGCAGTAAATATCATCTAGTGCTTTAAAATACTTTGACGAAACATAAACATTACAAACACGTTATATTAGACAAGTACATAGTACATAGTCAAGAATGTTACAATAAATATACACTTTTATACAATTGTCAAGCGTCTCTACACAATTCACTCGAACGCAAACGCACACACATACACCTCTCTCGCCCAAACATACACTCTCTCGCTCATACATACTTCCCGTTCTCCACTAAGTATGGTGCTAACGATTGGTAAAGGATAATACCTTTGAATATTTAATATGTATTCTTACAATACCATCCCACTTATATTCTATTCTAAAGAATATGAAATAAAGAGGATGATATTATACAAACTACTTTGAAGTGTGGAATATACGAATTTAAGTGATTGGTGATTAAACTAAATACATAAGCAGTTAAATCTAAGTGGCAAGTGAAAGCTTAATAACATTAGC